>VACF01001277.1:0-29277 GCA_006891605.1 Pleurozium schreberi
CCGAAAGACATGATGCATCCACAAAAACGACATGAAACATGAAGATTACCCCGACATCCCAAGAAAAAATTCAAAAAAAATGAAACCTTCTTCTCATTAGCGGCAGATTGGGCGGCGGGGATGAACGACTGCTGCAGCTGCGGCATGCCATCCCTGCGCTTCTTCAGAAGGCTCTCCTCCCGCTTGCTCTTCCGGATCTCCACCATGTTGTCCTCCCTCTTCCTGCGGGCTTCTTCCGCATCCACTGCCAACTTGTATCCCCGTTTGCGAACCTCCACGCGAGCATTGGGACGGAGAGACATTTTCGAAATGCGAAAGTCACACAGCAATGAAATGCAAACGAAAGAGAACCCGAATAAAATCCCAGACAGCAGGGCTAAGACGCAAGAGAAAGAAACTTCGGGAGTCTTGAGGTCTGCTGCAGAAAGGAGAATGGGAGTCTAAGTAGCCTGCGCAAGCTGTGGAGATACGAAGAGGAAGAGGAGGGAGAGAGTGAACGTATACGATGGAGAAGCCATTGGCTCTGGAGACCCCATATAGGGTTGAGGGTTTTAGGGTTTACGGCATGCTTTAGGGGTTAGGGTTATAGGGTTTAGGGCTAGGGAGTTAGATCTGCTAACCTAGTTATCGCCATGGCTCTTTTTCATCAGAAATTACTTTTAAACTATCTATTTCAGTTTCAATGAGAGAACAGGCTATGAAAATTGATAGTTTTGAATATCTAGCCACATGATTAAGCACTACACTAGTATGAGATCAGTACAGACAGTTTCAAAAACTTTGATCGGGAAAATTGCCAGATTAATTGTGTACTTGGTGAACAAGATCAGCGAAAACTTGTAGTACCAATTCATACGTACAGTACTCCACAAACACGTGCAACTATTTCTCTAGACAAAATGCGAACTTCATCTCGACCAAATTACCTGTCCTGCCTGAATAATCCTTTCCTCCCTGAAAGTGCCACATGTCCTGCACTTATGATTTGGAACAAATCTAGACGATCCCTGTAGTTCACTGTAAATTTGCCAAATCGGCCATACAGTCCCAGCTCATCTCTATTTACCATATCCAGCTGTCTTTTGCTGCAATAACGTCATTCCAGGTTTGGATTGTGGAGGGCAGTCCAGGTTCCTGGGGCGTAGGGGTGCAAAGAAATGTGGTTTCTGTTGTGAAGAGGTGTAGACGTCATCATGAACATAATCTAAGAATTTCTTGAACAGTACTGGAACATGAAAGTCTTTCTAGAAGGACGCTTTCTACAAGTTGGTCGTCTAAGTACAAGATCTAGACAGTGCATTATTATTTCGTCAAATCACCACCTTTTCACCTAGCTCTTTCATGCTCAGATTTAACAGCTTTACAAGTCAAGGTGTTCATAGCCTTGCAGGATTGGGCCTGCTCAATAAATGTATCAATCAACATTTTGCGCAGCACTACTTCACTTCCTTTCTCACTTGCACTGTGGAGAGCTCCTCCAAAATCGCCGTTACTCTGTTCATGTTGTCTGGGTGATGATCGACTAGTAGATAAGTCGAGCTTACGAAGCTCCTCATCCTCCTGAATCAGTAACTGTGCCTACAATGCATATTTATTTCAACGTCAGTACCAGATGAAGAGAGATTGTCCATGCATATCCATGCAGTTAGTTAACTTTTTATAGGAACAAAAACAGCAAATATAAATCATTTCACTTTAAATTGAGCTTACTATTGCACAATAGACCGTCTAAAGATCGATTGAGATGTCATAGAACCAGAGTTTGGAAACAAAGTCACCTGCCCAATTAGAAGGCCAATGCGACTCTCAAACGTAGACAACATATCCGATGCCTCTTTGCTCTCCAACGAACCATCCTTTTTACACACGTCATCCATATTGCATTCTCGTAGGCGGGCCTGAAGCATTGCTATTTCATGCACAAACTTGCCTCGTGTTTTCTGTGTCTTTTCTTCCAATTGCTTCGCTTCTCTAAAACTCGCCTAATTTTTTCCCAAAAGAGTCATCCAGATATTGCAAGTTAGTGATGAAGAAAATAAATCACCCGGAATTCCCTCAAAACATCTTACATCGGTACCGCCAGTTAGAACAGACAACCATCTCCAATTTCMAAGAGTAAATAATAAATCATGGTTACTCTGAAAATACACTAATTACAACTAACTCACCTCCATGATGGCCTTGGCCTGCAGTGCTTGCTTAGCCTCCTGCTTAAGTTCCATATGTGAAGCTCGTAAATTCTTTACTTCTTTAGCCAACKCCTGCAAAGTAAAGGGTTTGAAATGCAGTTCAAGGCATAGATTTGCATGACACACGAATAGTCTTCTGAGTACAAATAAAATGACTCCAAGGAGTTGGCCACAACAATTTGAATGTCGTATACCTTCTTCTCAGCACGTGCCTGAGCATCCACAGAATCAATCTCTTGTTGACGTGATTGATATAGCTGACGAACATCCGTCAACTCTTTCTCCACCTTCTCACACTTCATAAGAGCTTCATCAAGGTTCTCCTCCAAACGCGTGATCTCAGTCTGCACATCAATAAAATCTATCACAACCTAAGTAACAGAGGGCTACTCACTCCCTTCCTAGATGTCTCGACGTGATGAGCAGTTCCAAAACTAAACTGGAACAAAATTGAAAGATTGGTAATGCATCTAAAATTTTAAATGCTCAAAGATTATTATAAATTGCTGGGAGGTATTCTGAATATCACTTAACATGCTCATCTTATGAGCAGTTATAGGCTAATATAATTCGGCCAAATAGAATGGTCATACGAGGAAGAGATTCAAGGAGGGTGTCAGGCATACCTGTAAAGACTGAGCAGTCTCTTCAGATGCCTGGAGAGCCACACGACAATCATCCAGCTCCCATTGAAGATTCGTCATGCGTTCCCGTTCCGCCCAAACAGCTTGCTGCAASACCTCTCGACTTTTTCGCCGCATCCCGTCCAGCTCACCTTCTAAATCCCTCACCTGCCAGAACAGGCCAAAACATGTCACGCAAATAAACCTCTTGCTAAAGAAGTCACGAAATCTTCTGTTGGGCTTMAAAATGTAATAAAAGAAGACTATTGCTCACGACTGCAGAGCTACACTTGATTTCTCATGTGGCAAACTGGCGCCCTGCCTTCTTCAAGCCATGAGTTGGATACACATTTCACAACAAAATAATCCTACCTTAATAGATAGAAATTCTTTGACGGCAGTTTCTTGATTCAAGCGAGCTAGCAGATCTTCCATATCCGTTTTTGCAGTCCCAAGGCGTCTCTGCAATGTAGCTATCACTCGTCTGGCCTTGGTACGCTGGTCCACTGGCAAAATCAACCCTACTCCTTTCAAAGACTCTGCGTCTGTCAAACTTGGATCACCACTAGGATCGCCGCCCGACAAAGCCCATGAAGGATTTTCGAGAGGTGCATCCGTWGAAACACCTCTAGACAGCTCACTTCCTGGTGCGGAGCTCATCTCGCTGAGTAAACTTTCCTGAGACGTCCTGCGTCTGTGCCGAGGCCCCAGTTTTTCTAAGTCCAAACTCGACGGAGGTCTTGGAGTTATTTCGTCCAAGCTCGATTCAGCCAAGCCAACCTGATTTTCATTTGTAACAGCTTGATTTTCTTGGTCTTTCTGCAGTACCATTTGTAACGATGGCTGCACAAAACAAAACAATAAAATCAATGAGTGTATACGTAGTTAAAGATGTAATTCACAGTAAACGATTTCACATATAAATCTCCGGCAAACCAAAAATAACAGCTTTTATAATAAAATACCTAATTTGTGGATTGCGTGACCATCATATGCGCAACAGTCTCAAATTACTTAATAAGCAGCAGCTTATGTATGCAGATCTGTTCCCATCTCAAGTGCTCCTACTCGGTCGGTACAAGCCAACGCGGCTTCTAGCAATAGACATACCAGTCTTCAAGCTGCCTTGCTCGAAGATAAAAATAGCAAGAGTCCAAACCGCACCGGGAAGACTCGACCTAAGAAGATCAATTGCAAATGACAACAACTAACCTTAAATACAGAGGAAAGTCCAATCCAAACGCCTGCAAGTTCACTGGAGCAATCAGGAAATCGGAAGGGACGATCAGAAAATCGGATTGAGAAAGAGGAATTCGAGAGATCATACCCAGTGTGCAGGAGCCGAACTGGCGTCGATCCCGAGCGGCAGAGGCGACGATCCATCGTGCCGGTGGCGTGGCGGGCTCCGTCCTGCCATCACATGGAAACTACTGCTCGTTGTCACGGCTGAAACGGTGAATCACAGAAAGCAAACACCATGCCGCAAATCCACCTTCCTCCCCGAGGAATTGGCATGCCCCGCGAGGGTTGTATGTAGGGCTTCTGTGCAAACTATGGTGCACAGACAGCAGAGAACGAAGCTTTCTGTCCGTCGCAAAAAACTCCGGCCTCGTCCAATTTCTTTTTCCTATCTCTACTGTGCCACTATTGTCATTTCTTTTTCTCGGTGATTTCTTTTTTCTCGGTCTTTTCTTCCTTTTCTAGTCTTCTTTACAATTTTCCTTGACTCTCTCTTTCGCTTATAAGTCTACATTGGTTGTCTTTGGGCAACAGTAGAAGTACTTATCTTTGTTACTTTAGCTCCTAAGAGCAACCCCACCAGTGAGTTCTCTATCCCTGAAATTTAGGGAGGACCTCAAATAGAGGACCTCAAATAGAGGACCTCAAATAGACATAGGGATATAGAACCTTCACCGCACTAAGCTTTTCCAAGTTCTGTATCTCTAAATTTTACAGAACTGGTGAAAAGTTGCGCCCCAACTCTATATCCAGAGCCTCATTTGGAGAACTCGTCAAGTCTCATCTATATATGAGGTCTCAAAAACAAATAGAGAAAGGGATACGGAACATCTGGTGGGAATGCTCTAAGACCATCCCCATTAGCTTCTTCCCCATCCCTATTCCTATCCCACATTAGATGTTTTTTAGCCCCACAAGAGCCTGTTTCGGGATTGTTCCCTGAAACTGTTTCCTGCACAGGGAACCAGTGACTGTTGGTCTGAAATTTTGAATTTCAAATTTTTTTTTTCTTTGCAGAAATCTTAGAAAGTGTAAAGAAACTGAAAACTGATTTCAATTTTTTTTTTCAATTTAAAAAATAATAATAATTAATAATTAATTAAAATAATTAATTAATTAGTATTATCTGACGTGACAGTCTCTGTGCCACGTCAGACTGCCTACGTGGCAGAGTTCCAGAGTTCCCAATGTGTTCTCACAGCCCGGGAACTCGCAGTCTTCTAGACGGTCCAAAAAGCATCTAATGGTTCTTCATTAAAAAAATATAAAGATGGGGAAGCCGCTTCCCACACATGCTTTCCAAAATCAATACTTCATACTAAATCTAGGCAAGTGAAGTCAAGACGCACTTCTAAATATAATGACAAGGGCAAAGTAATAGTCCAATGCCAAATCATTGGAGCACACATCATGCAACAACAATAAATTCAAGAATAGGATTTACCATTTCCCAATTCCCTATCCCCCATCCAATTTAAAGAATTGGGCCTCCCAATTCCCCAAAATTTGGAGATACAAGATGTTGGTGGAGAGGGGTTCTTCCCTATCCAGATGAAACCAATAGGGAAGTCCTTGGTAGGCATGCTTTAAGAGCATTTTCACCCCTCCTCAGTATACCATACGCATAGGTCAAGTTGATGCCAAAATATTTTAGTTTTCACAGTTTGACAATTTGGCAAGGCGGATAGGAATTTTTGCTTTTTGGCGCTTTCTGCTAATTTTGGATTGATTCTTCCTTTCGTGCGCGAATATATACTTTTCCTACTTTTTCTCAAGAATAGTTTTTTGGAATTATAGAAATAGTTGTAAATGATTTTTTTTCATTTTGACATTTTCCAAACTTTTCCCAGTTATTCATGAAATTGACTGACACGTATGGTACGGGGCCAAGAATCCACACTTCGGGGCTAGGAGCCAAACAACCCCCATTTTGACGTTGGGCATTGTTTTCAAAGCACCCGGCATGCCATATTTTTGTTCAAGTACTTGAGCTTGGTGTGGGTGTGGGAGTTTTTGTTGAAACATAAAGTTGACCAATCTTTGTGTATTGTTTCTTGTTTTGTTGATGAGCTTTTGATTTCATATAGGCAAGTCGCAAAGAGGATTGTTGTCAGAGAGCACTAAGAGGGGCAAACTTAGCATGGTTGTAAAATCTAGCAAGCCTAAAATCAATACTCCCCACACAACCTTACGGTTAGATGTACCTATGACAGATTCTGCATTTGATTAGTGCTTCTACTGTAGGTCTTTAACACCGGCAGCCTATGCTATACAGATCGGCAATAGTGATAGTGCAGTGAATATGTTCAGATTTTATGGATTCTAGTGTTACATTTAATGCCAATAAACAAATTTATTGGTACCATTTTATTTCCACAAATGACATCCAGATTTTCATTCACATTTAAAGTGAATTTTTTATTTCCTGAATTTCATCTCAAGCTTGGAACTTTCTATCCCTCTGAAAGAGAGGTACACCCTTGGTTTGCATTAGTTTCCCCCCTCCCTCTCTCAAAAAATTACAAGCTGTTGATTGTTTTTAAAAAAAATGCTTACCTTCAAAATCGCCGTTGATTTCTCAAAAACTCACAAACCGTTGATCTTGTGAGATTAATTTGAGCTGTCCAAATGTGATTATGGATACGGATACAAAATAAATACTAGATATGGATGCATCATCGTATACAAATACATAGTGAATACTAGATACGGATGCGAAATAGATACAGATACAATACTAAATACATATACTGAATACGGATACTGAATATGGATACTGAATACGGGTATTGGATACAGGATGAATTGTTCCATATCGATTGTCAATTAAAGTGGTTTCTCAAAATTATAAGGGGAAGGTGGGAGGGAAGGGTATGAAAAAATTTTAAACTATTTTGAACACATAGTGAGGCCTCATGGTCCCTCACTATGCCTATGCGTCCAAAATATAGGAACAAACCATATCGAGATGGTGGCCCACATTACRGGACTTTGACCAACTAGGCATTGTTTGCTCACCGAGCTTGCCCTTGTTGCTTTTCYAAGGGGGGTTCATTGGTCCATGGTAGCTATGCTTTGTATAAAATCTCTAGATTGTGCAACAATCTAGAGATTTTCAAGGGATAGTCTAGATTGTACAACAACATTTATTACCAACGTAGGCTTCACTTCAAATTTTCTCCTCAGATAATCAAGAGTTTGAATTAAGGTGGGTACACCCAAAAGCGCCACAAATTGATACTATGTCTAGTTATTATTATTAGGCTGATTAAAATTTCGTATTGACTTGTTAGTAAATGAAAGCACTGGCCAATGCACCAAAAAATGCAACATTTGGATACAATATACAAAAGTTATTAACAACCAAAGTTTGTTTCTGAAAGCGCCATCTATAGTCTGCGAACATGACTAATTTTGGAAATGTACATGAATTGTAGATGGCGCTTTAAGGTCAGCTGCTCTTTAGGATGCACCCACCTTAGTTCAAAGAAGTAAGAGAAAACTTAAGTCATAACCAAATAAGAAATGTTTTTTAGATTTGTATAGCATGTTGAAAATTTGGGAGTTGAGCCTGCCTTTGAAACAAACATTAGGGCTTGTTGTGAAGATTGGTTTTAAAGCCATTATATCCACTTTTGGTTGGTGTTTTACTTTATTCACTTCAAATCAATATGTATTGGAAATTTATTAAAAAAACATATTTGAATCTCTTGAAATTTAAATTGGATTACTTTTAAGAATAATTTATTTAAAACAAAGGTCTCTAATGACAATCAAAATTTTTGTACAAAACTAAAATGAACCCCTAAAGGACCATTATCCCTTCGGGGACAAAATGAATTTCAGGGCAGGTTTTTATGACCTCAATTTTTACTGAAATATTTTCAAAAGATAGAAAAACTTATTAGCTTTATGTGAATATAATTTTCATATCAATTGGTGCCCGTGAGAAAAAGTTATGCCACATTAAACATAATTTTCACGTCGTTGGGCTGATAAAGAAATCTACAAAAACTTAAAAATAAATTTAAAATTTTTTTTTTCTTCTAGTTCGTATTTTTGTCTACATTTGAAGCTTTGATTTATTCCATTTGGATTAGTGATATGAAAATTATGATTATGAACAAAATGATTTAATTTTAAGGTCGTTAGTGCAAAAATTTCCCACAAATGTTAGTCAAAACCATCTGAAATTCCAGGCTAATGTTTACAAAAAAATTATTTTTCAACTTTGAATGCTAGTCTTCCAATCTATAAGGTCAAACTTTGTGAAATTTTTACCACATGATCTCAAACAAGTAAAGTACAAGATCCTATTGTTAGATTTTAAAAAACAAAATTTCAATTTTTTGAGATGAATGCAGCAAAAGTGGCAATTTTGAGTGCTTTTTGAAAGGGAATGGCCTTGGTCCCTCAGGATTTAAGGCATATTCAATATGATCCTAGTGTTGAAATAATAATTAGAAATAATCAAAGATGTTTTTCTCTTTTTGTCATAAAAATATAAGTAAAAATTTAATCAATCACAAAAATAATTAAATTAAAAAACAAAAATATATTGTTAGAGAATGTATTTTACATTAACCCCTAAAGTCCCATTGGCCCTACGGGAGCCAAAATGCGACTTCGGATAGGCTCCTAATTTGTCAAAACTTGTCATGATTTTTTGAAGCTTTTTTCAAACGTGCACAAATTGAAGAGCTTTGCGTACACATAATTTTTTCAAGAATCTGACTTATCCTTCAAAAGTTATAAGCATGCTTTTGAAAAATGGAGGTGGGCGGGGGAGGGCAAGCAAGTTGAAATACATTGACTTTAGACTGGGGCAACAAAGGAAGCAAAGTAGGTGACAAACCATAGGCAATGGGGTGCTCTAGACAACCTATGAAGCCCCTAGACCACCATCTGTGATGGAAATTGTGAAGGTCAAAGGTGGACGTTCCCAATGGTTGGGAACCAGATGGGAACATAATGGGAACACAGAGGGACCTTTCTTTTGACTGTGCCCAATTCTCATGACCTTATTATTATTCCAATACACCTTCTAAATTCCATAAGAATTAGGTCTGAAATTTTAATAGAATGTGGGAACAAGGAATATCTTTCATACGCACAAATTTCATGACATTTGAAAATATGAGTAAAAAGTTATTGCAAAATATGTTGTTTGTTTCTCAACTCGGGCAGTGCGGGTTGATATGAAAAAATCACTTTTTTAAGAAATAAAAATTTGAAATTTGTTCTTCAGATTTATACGTCCTCAAAAAGGTTTGAATCATTGCATTCCAATAATTGAGATGAAAGTTATGAGGCTTTTTAGTTTGCGAGCAGTTATGGAATCCCTACACCAAAAAAGACTTTGAAGTCCTTTATTTTACTGAAATTTCAATATTTTGAAAAAAAAATAATGCTATTGGATGTAGATTTTTTATTACAACAATTCAACCATTTAGATTGGATTTTTTTAATTTTATAACTAATTTATTAACAATTTGGTATTTTGAATCATTCTCTACTTCTTTCTACTTACTATTTTTTTCCTATATGTTGTACTACTCCAAATGATCTGAAAATTTTCATGTATGTAGCCAACTTGCCCTGAAGAATGAACCCAAAGAAGCACAACCATTTTGGACATTTTTTCATAATGATCAGACCTTGTGAAGTGCAGCTGCCCGGTTTTTTGCAGGGCCCCCAAAAGGATTTTTTCCACTTCAAATGCTAATATCTTGCAATCTACATGGTGGAAATTTCTGAATTTTTTTTCCACATATTTGCAAACTAGAGCACTACAAGATCCTACGGTTACATGTGTCAAAAAATTATATTTTTCAAAAATTTGGTACTTGTACTAGAAATGGCAGTTTGAAGCATTTTTGGTGAGAACATAGTCAAGGAACTTTAGGGATTAACATGCAAACCCATGAAACAACGACAATCACATGATAACTAGTGGAAAACCATAGGTTCTAAATGTTGTGATGAAGTGAATGAGAGAATACATTTGATGATATAAAGTCTTTGATTTGTCATTTTATTTTATTGTGACACTACTTGACATTCACAAATTCTCCTTTTTCTGGTTTTCCATTGAATGCTTTCATTCGATCAAATCTATAGTATGCATAAATATGTGATGTAATAACATCTCTTTTGGTCCACCAAAATTTGTACAATTCAATAATATTTCAATGTGCACTAATTTGAAATAATGTGAAATTGGTACTTTAGCGTCACACTCTCGAATAATATATAGATGAGTGTGGTTTTCGATCAAGACTTAAAAAGAGAAAGCATCGTAATGCTGAAACAACCCAATGTTAACATGCCTTTAATTATGCATTGAGTGATAGCCATCTGTACAGATTAATTTTCTTAATTAATTTTTAACAAATGAAGGAACCTAACAGCATAGAGATGGTTTCCCATTTTTCATTGAGGTTAGGCATCTACCAAAAATACAAAGCTCCTAAAAATAGCAAATTAATTAGGTTTTTTTCAACTCAAAGTTTTGTCGACACCACATTTTGGTGACTTGGGCATTTAGGGGTTAGGCCTTGAACATAGCGGCGGACATTTAGGGTCCTCTCGATGACAGAGAATCAAACCGTGTAGGAGAGAATTGCAACTTTTCATCCTCGATATTAGGAGTGGAAAGGGAAGATCTTCTCTAGGACTTTGACTTTCATCTTCTTTCAATCTTTCTTTTAACAATGCGGAAAAATCCATTTGGTGTTTGAATTGCCGACTTTGCATTGGATCAATTAGTTTTGAAAAAACTCGGCACTATGCAAGCCTCGTGGAATGGCCCTCCGCTTGCCGATACAGGGCTTGTTTGACGAGMCACCATTGCAGATGCGCATGCGGGCTGGGAATGACTTCTCTTCTTTGGCTTCCTCTCCTTCAGTTTCCTCACATACGGAGCCCCTTTGTGACGCTCTTGTGCAGGGAGGACGGTTTTGCTCAACCCTCGTCTCCGCTTCCTCGCTTTCCGTTTCCCTAGTTTTGTACACACGCGGCGTTTCCGAAATGGAGTGAAAGATTTGCAGCTACAGCCAGTTTGAGAGTCATTCCGGGAAGTCTTCATTTGCACGTGATCGGAGGAGCTAATCAACAAAAATGCAGATGGTAAGTTCCGAGGCTGTGGAGGCAGCCGCGATGGCTTCCAAGTACCGCAAGTATGAGYGCGACTATTTACGACGCATCAATCACCTATATTTCTCCGGCGTCTCGCCCGACAACTCTGGTAACAATCCTCCGCTGTCACTTCATTCCATGTTTGGAATTTTCGGTCACTCTCCTCTTTCTTTCTTTTAATTTTCTTAATTCTATTTTATACGATCAGTCCAGCTCAGCGACGTGGCCTTTTGTTCTCTTTTTTTTAATTCGTCGTGCTTGGCTACCGTTCTAGAATGTTCTCGCTTTTTTAACTCATGAAAAACTTGTTAATGTTTCTCATTGTTGATCTGAGAGACTATAGCTCGAATGCATATTTTTTCAAAGAAGAATTGACGAGAACGCAGAAGTCGTTAGCTAAAACACAGTCCAGAAAAATCAAGTCTCAAGTATTGCAGCGTTCTTCGTAATCGTGATCCTCATGTTTTTCAATGAAGTSGATAGCAGAACGCAGTTTAGAAATTGAATCTGAAATATCCCAGCGTTCTTGGTAATCTTTTGTTCCCCATTATTAATCTCAGAGAGTACAGTGGGAGTTGAAAGGAGAATTGACAAGAACGCAAGAGTCGTTAGCCATCAACTATTCCTAAATAATGGAATGTGAAATATTCCAGCGTTCTTGGTAATCTTGTCCTCATGGTGTCTGCTCATGGACGCATCTTACGGCAGGGGTTTAGAAAATTCGACATGAGGTTTGTGCGAGCGTTGAAAGTCAGCGTGGTGATGGATGTCTGTTTCTGGTGCTCTGGATTCTGTTGTTTCTCTCCTTCATTGTGTCGATRGGGCTTTGCGCTTGCTGAAGGAAGAGCAGTGTCATTTTTCATACAGCATAGAGTATATTTATTAAGTATTAGCCTGCTTTACTCAATGCCATGGAGGAGGAATCTCAGGAGAATAAATCCTGTGTTATACTAGACGCAAATTCTGTACTACTACAATAAAATAAGCAGAGGTCATTGCTGGATGCTCTTCCAAACCCTAAATGTATAACGTTCACTCTGAATAGGTTTCTTTTATAAGACAGCATTCTCAATTGACTATAATAACGGTCCGCTTTGTGACCAGATAGTGCTGACAAAATGAATCTTGCAGGTGAACTATTTGAGAGCGTTGCCACTGTCGACGAGTTTGTAATTAAAGAGGGAAAGTAAGTAACTCATAGAGCACCTGCAATTTGTATTTGGTCTCCTCTCATGGGCTAATGTTGACAGTCACTGCAATATTTTAGCAAGGATACACCTGCGAATGAGGGTCGGTTGGGGTAATATAGCGCATCACTTTTTCAGTTGTTCAGAATTGGAAGTATTCTCTCTGACCAATTCAAATGACCGGTACTGTTGTCATGACGTCTGCGACCCTCAAAGGTCTGTTGYATCTCGTCCTGATTGCTGGGGTTCGCTTGTGTAGGGAAGCCGCAATGAGGAAATTCCTTGCAAATTCAGCTCTCGTGAACAAGGATTCCTCAACCCCAAAGTTCGAATCCATGGATGTTGATGCCAACCTGCCATCTACTTCTAGTAAAAAATCCCAGCGTGCTACCCCAGATGGTAATCGGAAACGAGACAGGAGTAATAAATGACCGCATTAATTCAAAGAGACCATCTGCTCCACATGACCATTCAAATTACAAGTCTTTGAGAAGTAAACACCGACTGAGGCAATTGTGAGGGTGATGCAGGCGCATGCTATCTCTCAGTTTTCTTTTGATTTATGCAGACATCGCTTCTTATCACAAGTGTGGTTACATATATAATGCAATGGCAGGGTATTTTTAACCTGAAACGTCCATTTGAAGCACCTTTCTCTTGCGACACGCTTCTTCCTTCGAAAGGCTGTTGTGGTCTTGCTGTCGATAATTAGTATCTCTCGACACCAGTAATAACGTAACCAGCTATCAGGCACCAGCTATCAGGCACCGGCTATGCATAAGAACTGTCAATGGGTAACGAGTCGCTCTTCATCTTGTGAGGGGTGCCATTGTAACTTATTCTAGCACTGAGGTAGCGATGGAGGTTACAATATACTACTCCGTACATTGTATGAGAAAGCACTCTGCAATGTATTTGATGCCGACCTTTGTCAGTACGACGTTTTTCTTGCATTTGTTCAAAATATTATTTGATAATCAACTCTTCTATAGAACGACATTCGCTGTCTGTAACTATCTTTTATATGTACAGTACAGTAGTGATCTCCACCACTTTCTGAACATTCCACCTGAATGTACGCAGAAAGTTTGAGAAAAATCGCTATCCGTGGCCTCGTCCGTTCGGAGAAATGGCAGGCAACTAAGGTAGATGAGGGAAACTGCTGAGCAGGACGGCCACCATGTCAACCATGTCAGGTCTTGTTTCTGATCAATAGCCACCAGTCAAGATAGAAGAGAGAGCGATGCTCAATGACTGGGCCATGGGGTTTCCATGTAAGTCTCTCGATCAATTCTACAGTAGTGTACTCTCTGCTGACAGACAGCGCGAAGATGCTGTAAGTGCAACGAAGCAGCTGAAACGAAATACGAGCATGTTTTTTGTCTCCAATTTTTGATTAACGTCCTTGCACTACTGTAATGGTGAAATATTCGAATCTGTGACCACTGTCTGCTGAGATTCTGGCTCAATGATTATTTGAGGTTCTTTGATAAGGCTGAAGTTTTGACTAAATTTTAAGGTTATGTTTTGCACTGTTGGTGGATTAAAGTCCGCATTATTAAAGTCTAATTTATGTCTGCATGCACTATCTTTCATTTTTTTGTTCTTACTAAACATGAGTGACTTCCCAACAACTTCTCAATGAAGCCTTGCAAGTTGATGAAACCTTTTTGGTGTCACTGAATTGCATTGGGATTAGTTTTAAGGTAGTGTGCTCATAAAGTGACCCTTTAAGAGCTGGTCAATCTTTTTGATGGTTTTCAGATGTACAGAAGTATTTTCTTTTTTTTTTTCTAGTTGAAGACAAATTGATGCGGAATCTAGCACAAGTCGTTTAATTTTTTTTGGTGATTTTATGAATTACTTATGAATTTTGCAAAGTAATATGCCATAGAGACCTACTCCTAATTCTTAGCCCTTGCAAAACCCACACAATCATACACAGTCTTGAAAAAGATATGGCTTTACCAAAAACAAGTGTTGTGGCATGCAAAAAATAATAGAGAAAGTTCCAAAAGGTTCCAAAAGGTTCAATTTTCAATGAAAAAATGTTGAAAGTGATGGTACTTCTTTAAATTAATTTTCCTAAACAAGTTGGCTATATGCTTGAAAATTTTCACATCATTTGGAACTATACATCATATAGAAAAAAATAGTAAGTAGAGGATGATTCAAAATACTAAATTGTTAAGAATTTAATTATGGAATTAAAAAATGCAAATTCCAACAACTGTAATGTTGTAATAAACAACACGCATCCTAGAATTTTATTTTTTTCCAAAAATACTGAAAATTGAGTTAAATAAATGACTTCAAAGTTTATTTTAGAGTAGAGAATCCATAATTGCCCACAATTTAAAATTCCTCGTAACTTTCATTTTATTGATTGAAACTAAATGATTCAAAGCTTCCAATGTAAATATAACTATGGAAAACCAATTTTCAATTTTTATTTGTAAAAAAGGTGATTTTTTCTAATTTGCCCAAATTGCCTAGTTATGGAAAAAAGTAACATATTTGGTCATAACTTTTGACTCGTATTTGCAAATGTCATGAAATTTAGTGCATATGAAAGATATTCCTTGCCCCCACCTTCTATTAAAATTTCAGCCCGAAATCTCAATATTTCTAGTCACAGGTACGTGCCCAAAATTTCTATGTTGCCAAAAAATGCAGGTTGGTCCTTTAGGAGTTAAATAGATGCTTGAGTCTGTAATTATTTTACATTTTTTAGCATGCATAAGAAGGATGCATAAGAAGGTAGTTGGGTTACTGATTCTCATTTTGAAAAACTTAATGAACACCTATCCACTTAGTAAGAAATACATCCACCCTAGCTTTTAACCCCTAAAGGCCCAAGGCGTTTTCAGGTTTAAAACATCATTGCTTTCAAAGTGTTGTAGGTCTAAATTTCACTAAGATATAGGAAACTCAACCTTACAATCTTGTAGTGTACGTATTGTAGATGATGTGAATCAAATTTGGAGTCATTTGGCCACATAGATTGCAAGATTATAATGTTTAGTGTTGAAAAAGGATGTTGAAATTTTCCTAGAAACACATTTGAAGGTCAAATTTAATTTTGAAACCTATTCAAATGAAAAAACTTCAAGCTATAGAGTGCTTTAAAACTAGCATACAAATACATGGCTTGCGTGAAAGAAAATATCATTAAATTGACTTACCATGTTTGCAAAATGGATTTGAAATGTCAAAAATAGTTGCAAAAAACACATCTATGGCTGAACCTCGTTCTACTAAAATGCTTCTTAGTAACTCATGCCTTATTGGATTGATATGAAATTTTAGTTATAAAAACCAGACTAGTATGCGCAACTCTCACAACAAAAATGGTTGGAAAGAGACACTATATGGAGACGAAGACGATATAAGCCTCCAAAGTTCATTGTAATCCAAAAATGTCAAGATTTTGAAATTCAAATTGCTCCCAAACATTCAAAACAACTTGGATTACCACAATAACTAGAATTGAGAGGTAACATAATCCAATAGATTTGATTGAAAACAAACATTTGATGAAGATGCACACCAAAGGCAAAGTTTAAGGCAAAGTTTTTCATCAATAGGTTCCAGTCATTGGTCCACCATCATTGGCACGATTGTCTTTCTACTTTGCTAATATATGCAAGCTATGTAAAAGGCAAAGCAAGATATAAGAGATGATATGAGTTGATATAGCTCATCCAAGATAGAGCTTGAATCTTTAACCCTAAAATATCAAGGCATATTACCATATGATCAAACTACAAAATCCTTTCATCTCCATGAGCCATTTTGCAACTAAATTTTAAAAAGAGAAACTACTTTTATTTTTCAAAGATGAAGTCACAACTTTTTATAAATTATGAAAATTTTAGATTTTTTTTTTAGAATTTATTGTTTATTATTGAATAAATGCTAAAGAAAATTCATATCAAATACAAAATAAGCTTAAGATTTTTTTAAATTTCACTAAAGGCATACACTAGGATATAAAACACTATGCATACCAATTTTCAGTGTTATTTTATAATTGGAATATTAGTAGACCATAGTTGTATGCCAAAAATTCAAATTGCAATAACATATTTAAGTATAAGAATTTTTCAAGTATTCTAATTTGACAATAGAAATTACACTTTGTAAGCCTCATTTGATTAATTAGCATCAAACTTTTGAAAAAATCATTTTAATGACTAATACTCAAATCAACATTAAGAAGTTGACGTTGCCAAATGTATTAAAAGCCGTTACCTTTTGTGATTTGTGACATTAGCATCTTCTTTTGTAATATTTTTCTTAGTTCTTCAATGAGGAGCTTTCTACATTCAAAAGATGCAAACACATTTAAGGTACTCTCAAATACAAATCTTGGATGAAAATCATCTCCTTCTAAGTAAGAACAAGCCTTATTTGATTCATCAGTTACTTTCAATTTGCTCCTTTGGGGTTATAGAGTTAACTTGTGAATTCCCAATGCTATTTTCTAACAAAAAAACATTTAGGATTACCCTTCTCAATTCAAATAATAAAAATTTAAACATTTGGTATTTTTTTTTCACATTTAATTGTAAGATCTTGCACTAAACTAGCATAAGAATTTCAAGAAGAAACTTTCAAGACTTTGACCACATTGATCACAAGATATAAGCATTTAAAGTGAAGAAAATGATTGTTTTTCTTGAAGCATAACTAAAAAGGCTATTTTTCTCCCAAGCATCTTCTTTGTCATCATTGTCTCATCTCTTTGTCATCAGATGCGGGCACGGCCTATGTGAACTGACCCCGCTATTGCCACTTTTTTTACCCTTAGAGAAAACACTGGATTTTTTTTATTTCCCACATATGATCAAATTTGCATAATCAGAATCCATAATTGCAACCAAAGGCCCCAAGTTAGTGAGGGGAGGTGAAGAAATACTAAATTGGCGCAACACAAAATAGGGGGCAATTTTCACATTTACCTTTTGACAGGGGCAATGAGGCGAGGGTGAACTGACCCCTCATTGCCCCTTTTCTTATCCCTGGGAAAAGACTGGAATTCTTTTATCTATCACGTAAGACAAAATTTGCAAATTGTGAATTCATATTGAGGCCCCAAATTAGCTAGGGAAGATGATGAAATAGAAAATTGACTTGGTACAAATTAGGGGGCATTTTTTACATTTACCTTGTGACAGGGGCAATGAGGGTGTCAGTGCGCCCTGGACCAGACGGCACTTGGAAGCTCAGATTTGAACCGGAGTCATCCGACATATTTCCAGTTTTCTTGCTGAGTGACTGATTTTCCATTTTGATTCAAACCCAGCTCGCAGGCGTGAAGCTGCTGAGCCAGATCCGCAGCTTCACACAACCGATCATTTGAGAGTGTTCGACCGAGGATATTTGCTACCTTAGATTCTCTCTGCAACCAATCCATAACTAATATGAGCCAAAACTCATGAAACTAATTTGCCCCGCCAAAGGTGAACAGAAAACTGTCTGGTAGTACCCTACGTTCTAGTAAACTAGCAAAAGAGCGGAGCATCTCAAAACCGATCAACTGTGCCGTTTCTGGATTCTAGATTCAGGCTCTCCGTTTGCAACATCCAGAGCATAATTAACATCACACATAAGACTGGGAGATTGCTGCAATTATTCGTCGGAGGACACTTTTCCATCGAGTAACTCAACCACAAATAACAGCCTACTCATAAGCGTTACGAATTTGCGTTGGAGCTGTATTGGACAAGAAGGTAATGTTATCAGCAGGCCGCACAACACGGCACCAATGGAAGAACTAAGAGCTAAAATATGATCCTCAATCCGTTCAGCAGCTGACATGACATCAGAATACCTGGAGAACTATACGAAAAGGTTTTTAAAAGCGAGCCAGTGATGGACGCGAAAGTGGAACGATGGAAGGCTAGGCTAGGGTTCGTTTTCCGGGCCCTGATGGTGTAAAAGCTGGGTGGGGATATCTACAAGAGAAAGGGGTGTTTTAAACAAGGTTTTAAGTATAGTCCTAGACACAGGATATTAAGTAATGACCTTTAAGTCAAATTTTAGCAGAAAATGACTAAAAAGACATGTGTTTAGGTTGACGATGGATCCTTGCTAATCTCCAAACCCCTAGACGAGGTTTAGTGATGTGATTGTGAGACTCTTGGGTTCCGGAAATTCGTATTGATTGTGGTTGCGAGTATGCGGGATCATGATGAACATGCGAGCATTCATGGTTCCGATTGCGCTTCCGCTGGGGTCGTCTTGGAGTCGGGGGCTTGCTCGAATGCGAGTTAGGTCGAGATTGCAAAATTAGGCTTCTTGTCTGAGATCACCTGCTACCCGAATCCTCCATTCTCAATTCAAGGGTGGTGATCGTGGTCAAATGCAAATTGAGTGGTGTGCTGCGTATTCAGATCGTTCCACAAATTCACAGGTCAAAAATCCTAAATTGTTACAAAAGCATGATTCCTTCGTTCCCGGCGATGATACTCTCGTATTGTAGGTTTTGGGTTTCAAGTGGAAGCGTAAACTTTAGATCGATTGTTCCGAAATCAATATCAGGTACAGTAGAGTTATCCTGAAAGTCTTTGCAAGTGAGGGTGCTGACCTTGCTTCCGTGAAGAAGTCCGGATGAGTTTCATGAATATAGGCTTGTATAGGTGTTTGTCAGCCTTTTATTGTACGTGTTTCCATCATGAATTTGAAACATTGGTGAAGTGAAGGATATAGCTATGAGATTGACCGCTCTCAGCTAGATCCAAATCGTTGATTCCAATTCTCTTGCGAGTGGAGCTGCCTGGCTGGGCTTCGGATAATGTGTTCTAATCGCAATTCAGTGTCATTTGTCTTGTTGATCGCACAATTGGAGTTGATATTGTGTAGTGGAGGTCTGCGAGCATGAAAAATTATTTTCAATGGGACTGTCCATGTTATCCTGCAGATGCGAACAGCAGTTAACTACGACCCCTTTTCAACTACACCGAACCTAGTCAACCAAGTCCTTCCCCCATAAACCACACCTTTTCGAGATGAGCAGGGGACTTCTTGTTTGAAAGATGGAGTTAGCAAACGCCAATGGGGACCGATACCCTAACCAAAGACCCGTAACCAGACATTGGTAAAAAGCCAGTGCACCTACAAGATCTAGGGTCAACTTGGAATATTGCGTGCCCAGTGCGAATCTACACTGGCGCATTGGCTAGTGGTCCGGAATCTCCGGCTGCTTTCCCGTTGGACCGGATCTCCTCCATGGGATTAAGTTCGCAGTCCAGAATTGGTGTATCGAAACACACTGGCGCAATGGCGATCATTCCAGAATCCGCATCCCGCAGGACGTGCCCTTGCGCGCAGTAAGTGACTGTAGAGGGGACCAGGCGAGCAGAATGTGCGCAATTCCGAGGATTGGAAGGGAATCAGGCAGGAATGAGCGGTACGGCCTTGCCCAGCCATTGTAACACTTTGCAGCACAAGAAGTTCATGAGCTCTTGCTACTTTATAGAGCAGAAAGGTTGTGTTTTCTTTCTCATCGTGCTTCTTCGCTTCTCCGCTCTTCAATTTCACCAGCCTCCTTTGACTGGGCTTTGGAGCTCATTGTGGTTCCTTCGTTCTTTTGTGAAGCCCTCGGGTGTTTTCATTTGATCACCGCGGCGGTGCTGGTCGGTGTAGTGGGCTTCGTTCTTCAACCGTTTCAGAAGACCCCTGCCGGTGGTGGTAAGTGATTCAATATGTTATATAGTTTGGGGATTTAGCAAATTATGCCAAATTTGCCGTTATTCCCTCGCTCATCAAGATCGTTGTGGTGTAGACTGGTGCTCTCATTTTTTGATGGATGATGATGTCTTTCAGTCCTGCCTTGCCTTGCTGACGATCATCACTTTCATTTGTGATCTTCAAAATAGTTGTGTGGAAACGTTTGCGTTAGATTAGGAATTGATGTTTCTCCTTTATCATTTTAGATTGGAGGATGAAGCAATGTTGAGGTGAATGAGAAGAAGGATTGTGTAACCGATGCACCAAAAGATTGCATTCAAAGGTCGCTGTTGAAGAGGAAATTGTACTTGGTATGTTTGTCACATCCAATAGGTCACTCTACAGTGTGCATCAATCTCATTTAACTAGGGTTTCCCTGCTTTTGGTGATGGAATGCTTCTTCTGCTCATGGAAAGCTCAAAGGTGATGAAATTGCGTTGGTGTGAGAAAATTAGGCTTTCCATCCTCTGGTGATGGAATGAATGCTTTTTTTTTTCGCTCATGGGAAGCTCAGGGGTGATAAGCTCGTGTTGTTGTGGTGTAAATACTTTAGTTTTCTTCCATGCAATTTGTGCTCCAAAAAATTTGAATTTTGTGTTTTTCGTGTGTGTGATAAGAGATTAAGAGTGGAAAAGAGGCAGAGTAGGCTTAAAGGAATGAAATAAAGAGTTCCAAGAGGTTTAAATGTTTTGTTTAAATGTTTTTAATTGTTGAGTTTAATGGTTTGAGGTTGAGGACAGGGTCACCAAAAAATAGAACTTTTTGTTTCATTCCATTTTGTATTTGTGTTTCTCATTTCCTTCTCTTTGCATTTTTTGAAATTTTTTTCAAAAAACCCCTTTTGAAGTTGTAAGTACACATTCAAAGATTGAAAAACGTGAAAAAAATTGTTCTAGGGAATACCTATACACAATGTACTACATTTTTTTCTCCTAACTAGGGCTAGGCATGCGAGTAGACATGGCTAGTTGCTTTGCTAAGATTGACTTATTCAAATCTTTTGTTTGTTTTATAATAATGAATGTGTTGTTCTCTTGGTTGAATTTGGTAGAGGTCTTTGCTCTATTGTATGCTTCTCGAGAGCTGTCCAAGATTCAAGTGAGTGATGTTGAATCTCTATATGCAAGTTAGGTTGAAATGGAAAAATGGAAAGGTGACAATGACAATGACAATGAAATGTGTTGCAGTTTAGAGGTTCAATTTTGACGTTTCCATAGTTTGAGGCAACAGAGCCGCAAGTAAGGCTTTGCCGCTAAAGATGGGGAGGAGGGATTTGGATGGTAGACGGCTATGGAAGGTTTATCTCTTGTGGGCCTTAACATGCACCAATGTATGGGCTAAATGCGTATTGTGTCTTAATGAAGAAGGCCAAGTGTTGTTCAAGTGGAAGCAAGATTTTTTGCAAGATGCAGACAATAGCTTGAGCAATTGGAATGCCTTAGACAACACTCCTTGTTTGTGGAACGGTGTGAAATGCACCCAAGGTTCCGTAACCGTATTGGACTTCTCGCCTCTCTCTTTTTGCCACCTCGTTGGGGACATCCATGCCCTCATTCCTTGTAAGTGGCTTTGTCCTATCGTGGTTTTCTTATTTCAAATTGTTTGTCCTTGATTTTGAAGCAGTGCATTAATTGAAATGGTAGCATTGTGATTTGAAACTCGTGTAAGGTTAGCTAAATTGACGTGGAGTGTGTTCGCATGCAGCAAAGTTTATGAATCTTACAATCTTGAATGTGGCAAATACAAGTTTGAGCGGGAATTTCCCTGAAGACATTGTGAATTGCTCCAAGTCGGAATACCTCAACTTGGGTTTGATCCACATTGGCGGAGAATTGCCTAATGATTTTCCTAAACTCCAGCATTTGCAAGTACTTGACCTAACAAATGCGTATTTCAAGGGAATTGTGGAGAATAGATTTGATGAGCTCCAAAAGCTGCGAATTCTACGTCTTGGCGGGAACTACTTCGAAGGCCAAATGCCAGATTCCATTCTTTCACTAATGAATCTTGAGGAATTGACTTTGTCACATAACAATTGGAATGGTACACTATCATTGGGCTTCTTCACCATTCCAAACCTCAAAGTTCTATGGTTAGGCTCAGATTTAGACGTCATGGATATGGTGCCATGGCCAAATGTGAGCTTATGGAAGGGCCTTGAGGATCTTCGCTTACATGGTGTGAACTTCCCACCATCTCTATTTCCGACAAGGCTATTGACATTGACGAAGTTGAAGACTCTCAATCTTGAAAGGTGCCACATCATGGGCTCTATTCCCTCTCTTGAGAGTCTAGCGCAATTGGAAGAGCTCCATCTAGGCAACAACTCATTTAGTGGCCACATTCCAGACATGTTTGAAAGCATGCCAAACTTGATGGTATTGTGGCTTTATTCAAATAAATTGACGGGGCCTCTTCCAACTTCTTTGTTGGAGTGCAAAAAGCTTGGTGAAATCATTGCTTTTGAAAATGGCTTGAGTGGGGACATCGCAGGCCTAGCAAATTTGAGAGACAGCTTGAATTGGCTTGACATTGGATTCAACAACTTTAGTGGAGAGATTCCAGCTAGTTTTGGAAATTTGACACTTCTCACACACCTCAACATGGTTAACAATAGATTGAGTGGACAAATTCCACTTATTTTGGGGAGCCTTTCGCATCTTACATACCTTGCCCTCGGTTCAAATAATCTCAGTGGGCATATTCCACCCATTTTGAAGAGCTTGTCACTTCTCACATATTTTGACTTGAGTATTAATCATTTGAGTGGGCCAATTCCTCCTGAAATTGTCAATTCAAAATGGTTATTGCAACTTCGTCTGCATCAGAACCAATTAACTGGTGAAATCCCATATGATCTTGGAAAGAGTACTTTGCTTGAGCGAGTGGACTTGGGACAGAACCATCTTGAAGGTCCTATTCCTCCGTATATTTGT
The DNA here is from genome assembly GCA_006891605.1 of Pleurozium schreberi. Classification (NCBI taxonomy): domain Eukaryota; kingdom Viridiplantae; phylum Streptophyta; class Bryopsida; order Hypnales; family Hylocomiaceae; genus Pleurozium; species Pleurozium schreberi. The sequence goes on from VACF01001277.1 coordinate 23,046, forward strand.
TGGGGCAACAATGTGAGTTTGCAATTCCTTGGATTATATGAAAACAAATTGATTGGTTTGATTCCTGATACATATGACAATTGCACAAACTTGAGCGTATTGCGATTAGATGGCAACCAGCTAGAGGGGCCTATACCGGCAGGCTTGTGGGGAGGCACCAACTTGGTGAGAATGCAATTGAGTGGGAACCGCTTGAACGGAAGTATAGATGCCAGCATTGGAAATGCGAAGTCTCTCTCCATCTTATTTGTGCAAGACAATCAATTTTCGGGCCCCATTCCTTTACAGATTGGACAAACCAACTTGGTCAAGTTTCAAGCCAACTCCAATGGATTCAACGGCACCCTCACTCCCTTTTGGGGAAACTTGTCAAGCTTGACGCAACTTGTATTGGGTGCCAATTTGTTCTATGGCACCATTCCTGCTAGTCTAGGCAATTGCTCTGAGCTTTTTCAAATAGACCTTTCTAGAAACCATTTGGTTGGTGGCATTCCTGACAAGTTAGCCCACCTCAAGAAATTGAGCATTTTGGATGTCTCAGAGAACAACCTCACAGGAACCATCCCTATGGGCCTATTTCGCTTGGTGAATTTGCAAACTTTGAATGTGGCCTTCAACAACTTGTCAGGGGTCATTCCAATAGAGGGAAATGGGAGGACATTCATGATTGTGAACTTTACTGGAAATCCTTACTTGTGCATGGAGGGTTCATGTGGCTCCAATTCATCCGCCCACGACTTGGGGTCGAAGGGGGATAGTAGAAAGCAAGTATGGATGGTGCTAGTAGGGGTGTTTGGTGTTGCAATGTTTATAATGTCGGTTCTTGTTTTTAGAGGTTGCATTGGCCATGCCTTGAGGTGGGACATTTTTCACTTGCCTATGGAAGATAGCTCGTGGACATTGACGACATTTCACAATAAAGTGTATCACGAGGATGAGGTCACAGCCTTGGAGCACAAAAATTTGATTGGAGTTGGCGGTTCGGGTCAAGTGTACAAGGTTACACTAAGCGATGGCGAGGTTGTGGCTGTAAAGAAACTTAAGAATGTGAAGAATGTGGAGGGGCAGTGTGATCATGGTTTTGAAACTGAGGTTTGAAAATTCCTCCACTTAGTTCCCATTTGTTGCAAAGGTATAGGTGGGGCTCTTTACAAATCTTGAATAATTCATTCAAAATTTTGACTTTGGATGTGCATGGGATTTGTTGCTTGGATGGGTTGCAGTTGAAGACAGTGGCCAACATTCGTCACAAGCACATTATAAAGCTTCTATGCAGTTGTACCAAAGGTGACATCAACCTTTTGGTGTATGAGTATATGCCCAACGGTGGGAATGTAAGGAAAAAATTTCAAAATTTTTGATTGTATAGATTGAAAGATGATATCAACATTTGAAGTTTAAATAAAAAGTTTTTTTTATCTTGTGCAATAGGAAAAATAGACTTTAACTCCTTCTAAATTGAGATTTTACACTATACATGGGATATTTTTCACATTTGCATCTTGTATCAAGTAAGTTACATACTTGTCAAATTTCAAAATTATAAGAGGGATTTTGCACATGTTGCTCAAAGCTACCCGGGCTACCTAAAAAATTGAGGGCAACATAACTTTGATATGGGCATCCAATAAAAAAAAATGGTATTCTTACTACATGGGTACATTCTTACACCTTGTATCAAAATTTGGAGAACATTTGTTAAAAATAACTTCATATGCACCTATTCAAGATCACTTGCTTATGTTCAATAGTCATTTGTTCCTTTAGAAGTCAAAACTTACAAAATAGATTTAATACAATATATTCTCACAAATTTTCTAAGATTACTACAATACAAGAAGCTTCATGACTTTCACATTAATTATCTAAATGGAATGAAATACTTCCACACAGATAAAAATATTAGCAATAAAAAATAAATTATAAAAGTATTTCAAGGTGTTATTTTGTGTTGATTTATTTCAAGGTGTTATTTTGTGTTGCTTAGTGGCCTGCATCCATCTATTAAATCAGGTTGTTTGTTTGTTTTGTTTTGTTTTAGTATTTTGAGATCTCCCGGACCGTGCGTCCCCCGGTGGCGTGCTTGGTACCGTCGGAAAGCCCTCGGCAAGGAGGGTTGCACAAGCTTGGTTTCGTGGTGTTCTGATCTCCGGGATGAAAGTCATTGAATTTCAAAGTTTTTAGTGCATCCAAAAATTAGAAATTATTTTTACTTTGATTTTACTTGTGGCAACGGCACAGGGCACATTAGTCTCACCTATAATCCTATATTGGGCTCATTGTAGCAAAACTTGTGCTTCCTGGCACCAATTGAAATAAAAATTCAAGTGTAAAGCTAATAAGCTTTCTAAGAGTTCAATTTTTATTTCAAACATAAAACTCATTCAAATCTTGAAAAAAGATTTCAAAAAATCATATAAAAAATTGAGATCATAAATACTTGTCCAAATTGTCAAAAGTTCCTCAAAGGGACTCTCAAGACTATAGGAATAAAGGAACAACCTTCATTATGACCAATTTGATGAAAGTGATGTCATTGATGTACTTCTATATTACAAAAACATAAAAGAATTCAGAGAAGGGTTTGAAAGTTAATGGGCTATTGTACCCCATGGTCAATTTGAATACACAATCAACAAAATGAATTATTTTAAAGTTAATTCATGTTTCCAATTAAAAAGTTTTCATCCATTTGAGGTTTTGAACAATTTTCATTTATTTGAACTTCCTTCATACTACAAGAAAATAGGCACAAATGCATCCGCAAGAAATGACTTCTTGACTAGAATGACTAAAGAATGACTTCTATTCTCTAATTGCTCTAGTGGTGCCTAGAACTCAAACGCAATCCTAAGAGTCCATTGATAAATGACTACCGGTGTGGTCTTGTGACTGTGATTGCCTTCAGAGTGACAATAAAATGACTCTTTTGGGAAGTTGCCTTGTTATTTTATTTCTTTTTGTTTTTTTACGGTTTTTAGTTTTCCTATTTTATTTCCCATACCAGAATTTTATTTGTCTTACTTATTATTTCTAAATTTTTTTCTCTTCTTATTTTTTTTTCTTTACAAACAAACGCCCTTTCTTTTTCTATTGCATGCCAAAGTTGAATTTAACTTCTTTTCTTGTCCTTGAATATCTTATCTCTTTTTTATTTTTGACTTTTTCATTTATCTATTTCAATACTTAAATTTTTTAAAATTTAAAATTTTCTTTTTTATATTTTTCTCTTTTCCAAATTGTTTTTAAACCTTTTTTTGTTTATCATGTGTTGAAATTTTTTTGTTGAATTTTTTTTTTTGTTTCCTCTCACCTTTTTCATTTCAAGTTTTTTTTAATCTTTCCAATTTATCTACTCTTAGTTTATTTTTTTCAATTTTTTCCAACTCTTTTCCAATAAAAGACTTCTTCTATCTTTTTCTTTGAAATCATGCATTGCTGGTGGCTTTTTCTCTTTGTTTGTATATATTGTTTTCTTCCTCAAGGTCCATTTTATGATTTCTTTAAACTTCTATTGGTATGTTAGCAATGGCTTCTGGAAATTTGTGCCATGGTCATTCCACTACTTCAAAACACTTCATATGATTCAATTGAATTTTTAAAGGTCCCAACAAACATATACAAAAGTATTCTGATGGGGCCTAGTTAAGTGGAAGTTGCATTATAGTATTGTAGTGGAATAATGACGCAAAAGCAAGCGCGTCATGTCTTCCGTGTTACATAACATTCATTAGACTTCAAGGAGGCTACCTTTTTCTTTCCACAATTTTCATCAACCAAATTCATCCACACATAATTAATGTAAGCTTCTGTCAGAATTGGAATAGTGGCAGTAATTTATATTTATGGTGTGCTTCAATTTTTTTTGCTAGATTTAAGACCAAAAATGCAAATCAACAAATTGGGATTAAGTTCGATGAGATCAATGTTTTCATTGTCTAAATTCCTTCACTTTGATTAGGAAGCCATCTATGATTAGTGTTTAGCAATGAAAAGACAACTCTTTATATATATATATATATGGGGTGGTAGGAGGTAGAACAAACATTGTGGGAATGATATGTAAATTATAATTAGTAGGAACGTAGTTAAGTCAAATTAATGCAAAAAATGTATTTGAAGTAGAATTTTAGACCTCATTTAGGCATAGTAGAATAACTTTTTTCAGAAAGTTTAGAACTAAAACAAGTTGGTAAATTAAGTTAAGTTTCATCTCTAAAAACCCAATTGAGATTTCAAACCTCCAATCAAAAGTTATGGACAAATTTAGTGTTTCTAAAACTCTGCAAACTCTTGGTGTCAGTACTTTGTTATGAACCCACTGCACCAAGTTTGCTCCATCTATACCGTCCAATAGGTTTGTAGCACGTTTTCCACTCACCAACTCCATCAACACAACGCCAAAGCTATAAACATCAATTTTCTCCATCAGTCGCATTCCAAATGAGTATTCTACACCCAACATTCCAACCCCGATCACATTCCAATCATACCATGTATAAAAAAGCATCCATTGCAACTTAGAACGATAATTGACCAACTCCACATGTATCACCAAAAATTCCATGTTATTCCATGTTTATGTGGAGGACTGCTATGAGTCTAGAAGACTATACACCTATAGTATAAGAAAGCATAGTATATAGTGTCTATATCAAAGAAACCTTCTATGTTATAGATACCTATATTTATTAAATTTGTTTCTAAAACTTTGCAAACTCATTGGAAGGCGTGGATGGAGAAAACTTGGTGCAATGGGTTCATAACAAAGTATTGAAACCAAAATGGTTGTCTAAGATCCTTAATTCCAAATGTAGGACAAGTTCACAAAGTGAGATGGTTCAAGTCTTGCAAGTGGAGATGTTGTGCACCAATTATGTGCGTGCAAATTGTCCCTCAATGTATRACGTGGTTAAAATGCTTGGGGATGTGGCTCCCTAGTTGGGCATGAATGTTGATTGCAACAATGATATAGGATGCTCTCTTGAGTTGTGTAGTTGTATGAAGTTGACAATGGATTTAATGTTGCACTTATTTTGAGATCTGTAATGGAATGTTTTGATGGCCTTCCTTGTTCTCAAGAGTGGGAGAAATTGCAAAGATCAACATAGGCATGTGAGGCTTGATGAATTTCATGATGGCATGACTTGGGTATATATGTTGCCATAATGAAGAGGTTGCCTTGACTTGGATTTTAGTGATCTTAATTACATTTTGCTTTTGCATGTTTGTATCATTTGGAAAAGAAGAACAAACTTGAAATCAAATAGCCTTTGATTCACATTAAGAGATTGAATACTAAGAAGAAATTGAAAATGGAAAGTTTCGAGAACAATCATGGTCCAAGCCTGGTGAGGTGAAAAATTTAAATTGTATCACATAGCATTGCCTTGAATTCTCGACAGAGTTCTTTTTAGCAAMCAGTTGGTGTGGAAAATAATTCCTCACCCCTTGTCTTGGAAAGGGTGGCGTGATTTGAACAAGTGGAATCTTCTTGAGCTTGAACCGTTGTGAGGAGGCGTTGGATGCTTGAGTTAGAAAATGGTGTTGCTTGGTTTGATTTTTTTCGTTGTCTTGATCCATAGAAAGCTAGGCTTTATTTGGGCTCCTTTGGCTTCTGAACAGAAAGTTCGGGTGCAGATCCAAGAAGGGAGGAATCCAGGCGACATGCAGCGGTCATGGCCATCGCTGGTGTTTTGATGGGCGTCACACTTATCAGCCTTGCTACTGCAACGACAGCTCGTCCAGCGTGTGTCTCCGCGCACAAAACATGTTTATTTTTAATAGAATTTACACACAACATAGCCTATCTACTATACTAAATGTTTGGTGTCACAAGATCCTGTCACGTTTTCATCCACGTGGTCACGTTCTTGCTCATTCACTAGCAATTTCCACTCACCAAACTTGTTCAATTGGAAAAAGAATTTACATACTTATATCTACTATATGAGTTATTACAGTGTCAGGAATGCATGACCTCGTGAATTTTTGACCTCGTGAGTGCATGGCTTCGTGGATGGACGAACCCAAAGAGCCTCAATCTGCTTGACTCAGACGGGACCACCAGTTCACGGAGAACTCTCTTGGCTCACGAGGTTTCAACATGCCTGTGACTCACAAGGGGTCCACCCTTTCATGAGGAGCAATCTTGCTCACGAAGGAGCTGCCTGTTTGGGCACTATTTGGSACCACCTAGTTCCGCCGATCTATGGTGGGGGTTGAAGGGAAT
>VACF01001278.1:8587-21414 GCA_006891605.1 Pleurozium schreberi
ARAAAWYYTKGGKWRGKTYYYWAWRAAGTTATTTYTGATTAGATGTTCATGAAATTTGRATACAATGTGTAACTATGSACCGCCTTCTTCAAAATCTATTTTTTTTCCAATCARCTGCCCGGATCAAAAGTTATGYTGTCTTGAACTTTGTGGGCAGCTCGGGYAGCTKTGGGCAACATGTGTAGWGTAAAAATCTGAAAAATATATTTAATGTATACACCTTTATGAAGAAGGTACCCTATGAAGGAAAAGCATAAAAAAGTTCTCTAAGTAGGAGAACTAGAAAAGTGGAAAAATTTCATGAAAATTATTACTTTGACATTTTAATTTGTAATAAACAGGGAATAGAATTTTCAAAGAAACTAAAAATTGGCAATTTGGAAGAACTTTATGAAGTAAATATTTCACCAAGAGAATGATCTTAAAACCATCAATGTTTAGAAGTTCCCTAAACCCTAAACCCTAAACCCTCAATCTAGTTTTTATTTTGGTTTATTTAAAAGGTTGTAACTTGAGTGGTCCCTTTTAGTATTGTAAAGAAAAAGAAAAGAGTTGTTATGAGGTGCATATACTTTTGACTCTTATTTTTTTATTACTAAATAGCATGCCCTGAATTATAGGCTATTTAAATTAAATTTTTCAAAGACTAGGTGGTAATGTGCTAAAACTTATGATTTTGGCTTGGGTGTCCCTCACACCCACCCTTCTAGTTTTTTTAAGTTCTTTGTAGAATAGTAGAGGCATTTTACTACAAAAGTTTGGATATAAATTGATTTTACATGTTCCTTTTAATCCATGTGTGGTTGTTTTATTGAGAACCAACCATGGCAAGGACTTCACTTTTTAGAAAAGGTGAATTTTTTTTCAAATTATTGGTCCTAGTTTAAATCATAGGGCTATGATTTGAACTTGCATAAAGTATGGTACAAGTTCAATTGACCAGACTTGTTCTTTTTAAATCCATTGGTTGCAGTTGATTTATTCAAACCAACCATGTCAAGGACTTCACATGGGAGTACTATTAAAAATGATGGCTCCTTAATTAGTTATGAGCGATGTTGAATTGTCTATGTGGCAACCTTCTACGGCAAGTTCGTTTGACTTGACCAAACTTTTCCCCCTCATTTTGCTTGGAGACCAAGGCACAACTGACTTGGCCATGGTTGGATGCTTGTAGTATAAATATTTGGCCAAAATCAATGTTGATCCTCTTCACTTTGGGTTAGGTGCTACTCTCTACAAGGGATTTAGAAGTGATTTAGTTGTTACGGGTGTTTGGAGATCACATACGGCGTCTTCATAGGTGCCTTTAATTTGACAATTTGTTAGACTATGAAGTATTGGCCAAGTTATTGTGTGAGTTTTTTCAATCCTTGACTTAGCAATTTGTGAGACTATGAGGGGTTGTCATATTACTATGTGAGGTTTGAGCTGTGCTTAGTGTTTTTTCTTTTGTGATTGCTATAACATGCTGCTAGCTGTAGACACTTGACATGCGCATTCTAACTGACTACGTGTTTGTTGGATTGTATGGGTGCAGGTGAAGTTCACAGCCTCTTGAGTTAATTCACTAATTTGCAGCTCAGTCCAAGGTCATGGCAACCTCTTCTCTCTCTTTTGGGTTCTAAATCATATTGCTTTTGCAAGATTTAGTTTATAGCATGATTTGTTGTTAATTAGTTTGAAGTTACTTGACATCTTCATTTGTTGAAATCATTCCATACATTGATCTTGATGTGATGAAGGCTCTGCTGTCCAACTTTTCATTCCTCAAAACACCCTTCACATGCTTTGTAAAGAAATTCCTCTGCAATGCCGAGAACTTGGTACACTAAACCCTAAACCATTTCCTACTCTAATAGCAAAAAGGTAAGATGATGCAGGAAAATGAACAGAGATAACTTTATATCTTTAAATTTCAAAAACATCAAATTACCTTTACTCAACAGTTCAAATGTCTGGAACATGTCTGAATACTCGAGCACGGGGGATCAGGTTGATCCTCAAAATTTGCAAGCTTCAGCAATCCAATGTTGAGCATTATTATGAATGGAGTTGGAGGGACCGGGTTGTACTTGATAGTTTCTCCTCAGATTTGTTGAATGTCTCTCATGTTATACACCGCGAATCTTGTCATGAACCTCTGTGGCTGAAAATCACGTTGAAAAAAATAGGAGTTGTAGCAGATTATTCATGCGGCATGCTCCCTCACATGCCAGCTCTATAAAAGAAAATGGATACGGACTTTGATAAACTGAAATCTGCTTCACACAACAACTCTCATTGTAAGACTTACTCCAAAAATTGAAGTTTCAAATATAGATTCGATAAGCATTGAAATGTTTGTATAAAACACAGACTAGCAAACAAGGATTTCCTTTACAAGGATTTCAGCAACAGTTGGAAACCTTCTCCTGTAAAACTGGCATAAAGAAGTGATGAGAATCTGAGCTCTACAGTCACACTCGGAAAACTATGAAACTTTGGTTAGGAACATGGCCAACTGTGACACTTTCCCAGAATAGGAAACATCTCAAATATTCTATTAACAGATTCTATCTTTCTGAGTTTGTAAAAATGCAGAACTACAAGATGTAAATTAAGGCAGAAGCACCCAAATTTTTCAGGGATCCCAAGGTAGCACATGATCAAATGTTCATCCCCTTAATCAATACATGTACCAATTGTTGAATAAAGAATTCTATATCTACTGATAAAAAACTATGATCTTCGTAACTTTGCATACGGTATCCATATAAAAAAYTACGGAGTATTTGGTATGTTAGAATCCTCTCTCAATTGCCAACTAGAGTTTTGACTAGTTTACTACTTATAATAGCAACAATGTTCAACAACAATGTGGTGACTTTGGGTGTCCCTACTACCTTAGTTGGTAGAATGAAGTCGACAGCAAAGGAATACTTACGAGCTCTTTGAATTAAATCCCTAGAGTCCCACTCTATTCTCCAAATCTAATTGCAAAAGGGTGCTGAAACTGGAACTGGCACTTGGTCGTGGCAGCCAGCCATATGAGGCAAAGAGAGGAAAAAAAGACAAAAAAAAAAGACGGTGAAACTTGGCACTTTTAAGTAAGTGTCAAATTGTAAGTTCCTTAAATTCGGAGCAAGAGTTGGTTCTAGCGAAAAAGGAAACCCCTGAAACTCACTTCCAAGTCCCATTTCAAGCACCAAGGAAAGAAAAACTTGGCCTGGAAGTGGCACTATAGAGAAAGTGATATTCAGATCTTGGATGTAACTGGAGAGTTCCTTAATAAAACAGAGAGCTATGAGATGTGAGTTACCCTACGAGCTTCAACAGATTGAATAATGAGCACTCCCTCGCAGCTGAAAGGAGGAATCCTCGGTAATGGTTAGCAAAGCAAACGACTCGACCACATTAACTTAACAGCAGAATTTGCTATTTCAGCTATCATAGCCACGTTTTCTGTTTTCAAAGAGTATATCACACACCCTCATTCACCTTGCACTCAACAAATATAACCCGTTGCCCCTCACTGGTGTAGTACACTTGCTGCTATTTTTATCTGTGGATATGCTACATGAGTATTGCACAACAGTGAGCTACCATGTGGTGAGCACATGTCATCACCTCATCTTTCTTCGACTCGGTGTGACGTACACTCACTACAAGCTCTAGCATACCCCTGAATACTCAATCTACATCGATGAAGATGTGGCACACCTCTGGTTTCAGAAGAGTATGCCACACACCCTCATTTGCTTTGTGCTCAGCAAATACCAACAGCACACTCTACATTTGGTGCTCTTTTCGCGAGCGACTATGCAGGTAGATCGAGTAGTGCAGACAATCTGCTACACCTGCGCTGAGCAAATGTCAGGACAGCATCACTCTCGAACTCAATGTGACATGCACCCACTGCAAGCTGTAGCGTACAGCACACCTAATACTCACACAGCACTCACACAGCACTCACACAAGACTTAATGAAGATGAAAACCAAAGACAGCAGTGCAAAATAGAGATTCTCCCAAGCGCAGCCGACAGACATACCTCAGAAGTGTTGCCGTGAAGAAGCGGACAGATCGGGACAAAACCTCTGCGGCTCATCCCTCACATACTTCTCATCAGCTTCCCCACCACCGTGGAGATGATTATTATTGTTATTATAAGCGGAATAGTTGAACACCAACGTCGACTTCCGCCGTGAATAGCGAGAGCGCGACCTCAGCATGGACTTAATCTTCTTCACCACCTTCTTCGCTAACGTCGCGGTCACACTACTTCCATTAAGCTTCTTACTCTTCTCCTCCCGCATCCTCTCCTCTCTGCTCTTGCAAATGGACACCGCCAACAGACTGTAATCCTTCTCCGCGAACGACATTGTGGAATAATGACCTCTCAAACGGATCCTACCAAACTGCAGAGTGAAAATCCTTAAACCCTAAACCCTAATCTCATGCTCCCGCTTGAGTGCAATGCACGAATTGAAGGGATGGCGTTTAGAGGGACAATGCAAGGCGGCAATGTAGGTTCCGGTCTCCAGCGGTGTGGTCTCTAGTAAGCGTAAACTTGAGTTTGCAAAAACTTGAGCTGCAACAACAATAATAATGTGACAGAAAGTGAAGCACGGAAAGTGTACTGGTTTAAATGCACAGGAATCCGGGAAGATACTCTTCTGGCTTTTGTAAACCGAAGGCGGACCAGAATTGGGTGTGCAAGCTGTCGAAATCTTTCCATGTCAAAATTTTTGGAAGGTGTGGAAATCATGGATTCCAAGTCAAACTGAATTTTAGGTCAAAGTCATCTAAAATTGCAGACTGTAGTTCAAGAAAACTTTCTTTTTGAACTTTGAATGCTAATATCTTCCAATCTATACGGGTCAAACTTTATGAAATTTTTACCACATGAAGACAAGCTAAGTACAAGATCTTACGGTTAGATTTTAAGAAAAATATTTTTTTGCTTTCTTGGATGAACATAGATAAAATGGCAGTTTTGAGTGGTTTGGGGAAAAAAATACCCTTGGGACTTTAGGGGTTACTGAGGATTGTAACACAATTGACATCATTGATAACAATGAAAAGATTATTGACCTCAACAAGAACTTTGAGCTTTTTAGTGTAATTTTATTGTAGGAATTTTTTTTAAAGACCTTCCATGTTAGGAAATATTGTGACTGCTTTAGGTGAGTAAGATGAGCATTATGGATACAAATTTTGTTTGTTTGGGGTGGTCTAAAGACTCTTGTGGGCAACACACTTCATAACAAATGTATACTTTGTCAAAAAAAAAAAAAAAAATTCAATTGCTCTTGCAATTTCTCACACTCGCCTTTATGTGAAAGAACAATTAAAAAAAATTAGCAATATTATAAGGGCAAACTCCTAATTCTGACCGCAATGGGCTTTTTTCCTTACACACCTCTTTTTTTTTTTCTAAGATGGAGGGACACTAAATTGGCGGGCTTCCATGGACATGCGAATACTGTATCCCGACGAGCTCCCGCCGCAATTCAAAAGCATCCTCCCCTTTCGAGCCCTGGCTATGGATCGTGCATTCTTCAACTGCGACAACCTCGTCGGATTCCGTGCTACGAGCAAGGTATGTTGTGTCACATAGTTTGAGCACTCTGTCAATGCATTTGTGATGATATCCTCAAAAAATTACACTATGTGCATTCATTATCTACCATCTTTGCCCAAGGTTTGTTGTAGAGYTTCTTGAAATYGAACCAGTTTCTCGGACACCTAACTCTCGTAACAAGTTCCAAAATTCTTGAGTTCCTGAAGTTCGGTTTCTAACCTCCACTTCATGCTCAATGAGTAAAGATTCAATGAATTTTTCTTGTTCTGCATGGACAGTTCTAGGTTYAGGGTTTTATCTGAGCCSTGCATGTGAGTAATTTGTGGAATGACATGATTTGAGCACTTTTTAGGTTGAATTGTGATAGTCTCTAARAGAAATTGGAGTTTGATCGCCAAATTTGTTTTGATTGTGAGGAATGCAAAAGATTGTTGCTCATTTAGAGGTTTGCTGTAGAGCTGCTTGAAATTGGACGGGTTGCATCTAACCCCGTATTCTTGTTAGACGTCGCTGCAAAATTTTTGAGATTAGAATATTCCGTCTAAACTCCAATTAATGATCAAGGAGTAAAGACTTAATTGAGCAACGTCGAAAGTTCAATGTTCAGTGCGGACGGTGCAGGTTTAGGGTTTCGTCGAAGTTCTGCATCTGCTTTGAATTCTTGAGCTKCCAGATAAGAATCATTGCTCCTAATATTGTACTTGAGGTACCCTTCAATTGTGTCTGGTGAATGAGCGTGATCAGGTCCCTACAGGTTTTAAGTATCCTTCACCTTCAGCTAAGTAAATTTTCTTACAACAGGAGTTAATTGTCTCAAGGTTCTGCAGCAAGACGTTAGTCTGATGGATGAGCAACAAGACTTKTCTCTTGAGGTTGTGAATACCCTTGAATTACCAGAGACCATGAAGGTTGTGAAACAGATCCTTCCGCTTATAGAGCAACAGGTGCCGGTTTTTCCGTGTGGGGGAGTTGGAAGCGAGTGTCATGACGTTACTATCTGCTTAGTACCAAACGCAATGGTCTCAAGAGGGAGCCGGGATTATCACAGAGAAATTTTGACCGTGTTGAAGGTCCATTCGAGTCGTTTGAGCAGATGCAGCAAGTACTTCGAGACATGCATGACTGAGCGATGGAGAAAGCCAAATTCAACCTTTCTGTTGGAGACGCACACAGACATTGCATGTTACACAGATTGCTTTTCTCGCATGTACTCGGTCCCATTCCTCAAGGACTTCAAGGATATGGAATACAGCCTGAAACTTCTGAAAGTGGCGTCGCAGATTCAGTTTCACGAGTTGATGGACTCCATTTTGCTCCACATTTCGTCAAAGTTTTGGACGGATTCGGATGAGCTCATGATCAGGCTGTATTCGGCTTCCCCGGATTTTCCTCGTAACCATGCTCAGGATTTGGTAGTCCGGTTGGGAATKGACGAGAGCGAAGAAGTTTGTCACGAGAAATTGTGCGATGTTGTAGAGCAGCTWATCCGTTCTGCTTTGGGTTACGACGGCACCTTCCTTGTCAATCGCACTTTTTTCAAAGAAATTTTATCTGACAGCGGTCTCAGCAATGGTGTGGATTCTTACGCCATGAAAGATGTGATCGTGATTGTTAGCAGAGAGGCAAGGAACATGCTTGTTCGAGTTGCAGAAGAATGCGATGGGAAGACATATGATTCGGTTCCTGGATTCGCAGATAAGATCTTGGTCATCTGTTGGATATTGCAGGCATTATTAGCAGCCAAAGTGGCCGAGGAAGTAGTGCAGTGCCTCGTGCATTTACACGCATTTCCCAAGATTCTTGCCATTGATAGGCCCCCGGTTGACACTGGGTATGGTGGTTCTTCTTATGTCGAAAGGAAAAAAGTGCAATTGGGTGCTAGGAATGCGGCAGAGGATTTGGCAAAACTTGTCCTTGTGATGTATAAAGAGGTGGCGGCTGGAAATTTGCTGTTGAAAACACCAGAACGAGTTGCACTGTTAGGGAACTGGCATTCGCTACTTGAGAAGCATTTGACTAAGGGTAGCTTTGATCAGGCTACAAAAGAGCTGTTCTCGACTTTGCCCTTGAGTTCACAGATGGAGCTCGTCAAACTTCGGAAAGATAGTAACTACGCGGATTTCATCAGCACCAGCTCTCTTGCGAAGCGCTTGAAGAAGGAGTGGCCTGCTGTGGAATTAACGTCTGTTGTATCCTCTCCCTCACCAAGCTCTCAATTGGGAGCTGCAATAGTCCCAGCCTCTGACGCCTAAGAAATTTCCAATCTTTAGTTCTGGAAGTTCAAAGTTGCCATCGTTATTTGAAATGGCTTACAAAAAGCCCCCTACCAAGTGGTCTTTCAAGATTTGAATAGTGTCTATGCTTGCGCACTTGAGTTGTACTGAAGCTACTTATCCCCTCAGCCTGGGAAGCTTTGTAGCCTGGGAAGTTTTACACTCTTAAGACTTGTTGCTTCTTAAAAGCAGAACCTGGCCAGAGACTAAATYTTCCAACATTAATGTGAAATTCTGCTACACAAACATCTGTCAAGCAATTGCAGGGTAATGGGATGCTGTGCCCGGGAGGTTTTCCTCCATTGTCTGTCCAGGACACTTTTGTTCTTGAACTCGAGCGAAGTTTTCAACTGCGGAGCAAAAGCAACCACTAATGGTGGTATTTCTCACCACGAAGTATTGTCCATGCCCTGCAGCAGGAGCACCCCACTGAGCTTTTTAGCGAATACCTCAAGATATCGGGAGAAGGTGTGGAGTTCCTGCTCAAAAGGTAGATTAAAACTATTAGGATCCTGATCCTGTCTCTTATTGTGACCATCCGCAAATCATCTCTTTCAATATACTCGACTGGTGTTCAATTAGCTAGTGGTGTAACCATGACTTGTCTAAATTCCTATGGGCTCACTGATCTCTGCATGGAAATGAGGTAGTCTCCTGTCAAAAAATTTAGTGGTCTACATCCCTCTTTGAAATTGCACAAGAAATTAGATCTCAAGAGAGTTTGGCACTTCTTAAGTGGTCTCTCCTCAGATCTGCAGTATACTTATCTCTGAATAATCACACTCCTACATGTTGATAAAAACTGCTGAAAGTGGCGAAAATATCCAGAGAACGGTGATTCTGCAAAATTTTGCAATGTAGACAAGGGGATGAGAAAATGGGAAATGAATCCAAAAACTCCGTCAGGGTTACATTCTATTGCACACCRRRTTGTGAGAGACGAAGCGCCGAGAATTTACCTGCAAACACGAGCATCTGCTGGGGACACTGCTGCACGAGCAAACCCATACTGCGGGAATGTTCAAAAAGGGTTTGATTCTCTCTCCACCTCCAAATTCAGAAGCTTAAGACTTCATAAAGGCAAGTCCATTCTAAGGCATCTCATTTTCGACCTCCATGCCTGGTTCTTGCAGCTCCGATTCCAACAATCCAAAGCAGCCAATTTAGATGCTAGGTTAGAAACTGATGAGCCTACACGATCACTCTACCATATGGCCAAACGATTCTCTAAAACTATTCTGCTAATCGATAAATCTTCACATCGACATCATTTTACAAATTGAGGTAATTTGGGGTTTCCTTTGATCTGTCCATCATTTCGACAATACTTGAAGTTAAAATGAAACCTAACCAACTTCCTATTTTTAGTAGTTCCTATTTTTGATTATTTTTCTTTGAAATCTAGTTTTAGAATAAAATAATCCGATTTTGAAAATGATTGATTGTAATTTTTCTATTCAAGCTTTTGTGCAAGGGTGTCCATTGCAATCTTGTTTTTTTGTACTGTTGAGGACTTTTGGAGATGAGCCTCAAACACACTAGATCATGGTCAGAAATGATCATTAACTACCCCAGGTGATGGTTCAAGTGGTAGGAACCACTAAGTGCATCCATGAGGTTGCTTGTTCAATTCCCCATGGTGACATGCTCTCATGGTGGTCTTGTTCGTGTTCCTCCTCTTGTGTCCTGACAGGGATGCCCATGGTGTGTAATTCCGAATAAAAATCCAGTTGCCATGGTTGTGTCGTGTCAGTCTTGCAACAACCTTCATTGGTTGTTTGTATCGCTGCGACTCTCATAGGTCGTATGTTTCAAAAAAAAAAAATTTTCCACTAGATCACATTAGAGATTCTCATCTTGAAGATGAGCCTCAAATATATCATACACTTCATAATTCACACACTCTATATTTAGATTGTGAGATTCCATTTGTAAAGCCTGTTTCTAGGGGAGTATCATCAATGCACATACTATTAGGAGGAGTCGAAGGTATGCTGCACAGTATTCATCACCAGTCTTGTGAATTTTAGGGCTTGAGAGTCAACGCTATGCTGAATAGTGTTTCCCCCGATCGAAGATTCCGGTACAGTAGATGAGTGTGCATTTGACCTCCTCTCACTACAGTACACGCTAAACGTGCGTGCACAGATTTCGGAAACCTAGAGCTCGACAAAGGGCTTTGGATCCACTTGAGCGTTACTCTCTCGAATCTCGATCATCTCTTCTGCAGCAGTGCAGGTTCTCCTTCACCCTTTAGCTCCCTTTTAAGTTACTTATATTTCAATTCCTGCTCTGAAGTTTCAAGGGATTTTTGCGACCATGGACATACGCGGAGTACTTCTCGACAGTGCAGTGCTGGACGAGTCCGCATCCCTGGAGAAGCTTTTGGTGCGACTAGGCTATTCAAACCTCCATGTTGTAAGAACTCCTTCTCTTCTGCCTTCTCTTGCTCTTGCTCTTGCTCTTGCTCTTGCTTCTCGTGGTGTTCAGTTCTCCTTGGAAATGTCGTCAGTGTTGAGATGCAGCGTTTGATTCCACACGGGCTTGCCATTTGGTGACGATTGATGCGAGGTAATGCTTGGTGTTTAGGAGCTTGGTAACGCCGGGGTGGTAGTTTCATTGGTTGAGTGTCTGGTTAGTGCCTTGCATTTGTGGGGGGTAAGAGTGTAACCCGTGGTTGGAGGTTCTTATTGTTGAAATTGAACGCCTCAATGTTTGATCATGTTATTTGTCAAAGAGTAAAGTTCATTAGTGTTTGAAGATGTCSATATGTAGGGCGTGTGCATTAGGGTTTAGGGTTTCAGGATTTTTGCAAGCGTCTGTACGGGTTTCTCAGTTTTGTAGACTGACGCCCTTTTCTTTCTAGTCTAYGTAATTCTAAGCTACATGATCAGAAATAAGATGTCAATGGTGTCGTTGCTGTGATTTCAGTTCGAATTAAATTGTTTGAAATTGACAGGAATCGTGTTTCTTGATGTGCAGTGCCTGCTTTTTACGAATGGGAGGAACCCCTCCGAAACGGTTCGTCATCTAGTTCTCAAATTTTATTTTTATTTTTCTAACCTAAATGTGCTACTTATGTCGTAAAACGCGACTTGTTGTGGGTGTAGTTCCGCCTAAGTAAACAAGATTTGCAATGCTTAAAAACATAAAAACATAATTAGGGCTTATTGGGGCATATAGCTCATGATTTGGGCTTTGTCCATAGAGCTTGCAAACGCAATCAAATACTCAGAATTTAAAAAAAGTTCAGATCTGAAAAATGGAGCAAAAACTAGAATTCTTTTTCAAAGTTGAAATCGGGTTTGACCAGTAAGCATGGTTGCGTAGTTCTTAAAGGATTAACGTTGCTTGGGTATGCAGGAATCTCTACTGAAGAAAT
Source organism: Pleurozium schreberi (assembly GCA_006891605.1). Taxonomy (NCBI): domain Eukaryota; kingdom Viridiplantae; phylum Streptophyta; class Bryopsida; order Hypnales; family Hylocomiaceae; genus Pleurozium; species Pleurozium schreberi. The sequence goes on from VACF01001278.1 coordinate 19,808, forward strand.
GGGGACTGTCAGAAGTAGTGAAGGTAGCGTCTGCGAACACGGASGAGAATGTGATTGAGTTTGTGAAGACGGTGTGGACACTGGATGCTTCCCATTCTGTGTTTGTGTCTTCGAATGATCAAGGCTCTTTGGTCAGGCTGCGCGAATTAGGCTGGAATACCATCTATTCAGGTTCACACTTGATCGTGCTATTKTGATATATTGCAGAATGTGCACATAAGTTTGTTCAGTTGGTAGATGAAGAGTTGCTTTTGAAGTCTTGTTTAGCTATTGTAGGACTCCACAACAAGGCTCAGGTGGATTGAATTTATATCAATGACGCCTTACTAAGTTTTTCATTAAAATCAGATAATTTCAGGAAATTTGGACAGCATGATATGTAGATTCTTCCTTATGATTCATTGAGAGGCCTTTGAGTGATAATTGAGAGACCTTCCTATGAAAAACAGTATTGACGGGACAATATTTTTGGCTGACGGGACCATTCACAATTTGGAGATCAAACTGAAGTGATATCTGATGTAGTTGTAGTACTAGATGGATTGATATGTTTGCTTTAGTTACCTTTTTTAATGTTACACTAGAATTAYACAATGCATGTTCTGGATTTGGWTCCTGAACATTCTTAAGGAAGTTGCTACCTAGTACTAACTACAAAAACAATGTACTATTCTCTTATGCAGGGCAAGGGGGTTCTAGCAATGCACTTTCCGTCATTGAACATATTGATGACTTGTTGGCAGCTRTAGCAACATTAAACAAAACTGTAATAACTAACTCATTCAGAAACATTCTCCTTTCCGTCTGGGTTGTTTGATTTATTTTTTTCTGTTCGCTGATTTCACAGTGTAGTTCATATATTATTTTCCAACTAGATTTCGTTTCCTATTTCTTTCGAGTCGTTTGGGCTGTCACAGTTGTTGAAGGTTTCAGTTCAACTCTGGATTAGTTTTTCATGTTGACCTGCTATGACTGATGAACAGCAATTCGGAGAGAAGTTACTTGTCGTCGGCCATGTAATGAAGTGGAGCCGGGAGAAGGACTTTTTAAAGGTAATCATCATTTTTGTGCGATAAAGTATTCTCTCGCCATATTCTTTCCAATGGTTGTCTTCCTTCTTTCATTCTACGAGGTTCTTCATGTTTGGCACACATATCGTGTGTGTGCAGCATTGTGACCATAATCTATGAGAAATTTGCACAAAAATAATCTTTGAATCATTGATCCCTTAGCCCCTCAGTGGTCGCTTCCATATCTCCGAGGTGAAGTAAAACATTTAGAAAGTTTCAAGGAAGGTAATAAATTGTACTCATAGAAAGAAGAAACCTCATCCCATATTTTTTAATAACAGCATTATATTTTAGAAGTTACTGTGATCCATTTATACACCGTTTTGTGTATGACTGACTATTTTGTAATTCTATAGAACATCAAGTACCATGAATTAGTGTATCTATTGGTGAACACCATTTTCCAGGCTTTGGATCTCATGTTGGTCACCGGTTGACTGGCCACTTGTGTTTGAGCGACGATTCATTGAAAAGCTTCTTGACGCTAGTCCTAAGATACACAATTCAACAAATTTGAATTCACTTACTCTATGTTAC
>VACF01001279.1:0-15122 GCA_006891605.1 Pleurozium schreberi
CAGAACTTGTGGTCCAAGGCAGGGCTTTTCCTTGTACACTGAATAGGGGTACAGTAGAACCTCCCTAACTCAATAAGATTGAGACTGGTCTAACATATTAGATAAGAGAGGTTAATTGTATTAGGGAGGGGCATGATCTTTGTATGCTGTTCATATTGTTAAGTTAGGACTAGCAATCAATGTTGTCTGACAGAACTTTATTGAGTTAGAGAGAATCGAGTTAGGGAGGTTTTAGTGTATTAACCGTAGAAGGACGCGGGGTCCTTGTGGAAATCATCATTTCTGAAACAATGGGAATAACTAGTATTTAAAAAACCAAAAGAATTCATTTGAAGTCAAAGTATGGCAGAAGGTCTCCATTTTCTGAAACTAATTCCAAGGATGCATAGTTGTAATTTGTCCTACACAAGAGAATGTCTTGTCATTCATCGAACCCTATCAGTCTATAGCATCTTTTTTAGGTTTAGGGGGGAAACTATGGATGTTTGAAATATGATGTATAGTCTATGGACACTTTATGACTGTTGATGTACAACAAAGGTAGATATTTATATAGTGTGAAATGTTGATTAATTAGTATTGGGTCCCTTTGAAATTCCTATTCAATGTAGAAAGAATGGCAATGAATGATATTTTTTAAGTTGAAAGAAGATGAAAGTGAGGTAGCAAGATTGGATGTAATTTTGATGGTAGAAAAACAATACTTTAATCAAAAATTAGATCTCTCTTCATGGCAGATATCACCAATTCAAAGTAATAATCAAGGTAGATAGGAGGTACATTAGAAGTGTTTATTAACATAGTTGTACATATTGCTTTCTTCAAAATATGAACAATGAACATGTCATGGTGGAGATGTTTTTTGAAGCTTTGTGTGATTCAACCTTCAAAATTCTTAATTAATTCTATAAAAGTTCCCAAAAATCTAAATTAAAGCAAGTTTGATGTGCCCATTGTTTATCCTTGAAAGAGAATTTATTGAAATATAATGTCAAAAGAATGTGCAAGACCTCCTAAAAGCTAAATTGATCCTAAAGTGAATGATTCAAGATYGCCCACTTTAGGATCACTCAATACAAAATTTGTTCTCTAAACCATGCCTTCATAATTGTTTGTTGTAAAAAAATACTCATTGGACAATGTAAAGAATTTGGATACTTGATAAACAAATTGAGAAAATATACCAATTGAACTTTAATTTTTTTGTAAATATTGTATACAATTTTCAAATGTCTTGGACTTCACTTGGGTTTACTAAAAAATTACCTTTACGTGACTTAAACATTAGACTTCACTCACACAATAATATTTGTCAAAGAATTAAGCTTGGTCTCTAATAATCCTACTTCAATAATATTGTGATAGAAGAATTGTGTACGATACAATTTGCCAACAATTTTATAAGATGAAAATCAATAATCATGAGTCCTGACAACCAATGTTGGAAGAATAGCAGACTCTTTTGCTCAGTCCTTGTGTGGGTTTACTATGTAATTTTGCTTCCACATTTACATAATTCATTTTTTTAACAATACTAGAACTTATATTCCCATCGCAAAGCACAAACTTGAAATTTAAGTGTGAATTTATAAAATCAGGTCAAAGATTGAGTTTTCGATTTCCATGTTCCGCACCAAGTGCACAACGGCGCGGCGTCTGTCAAGGGCGAGCTCTCCGCGCTCGGAGGCTCGTAATCGTAAAATCTGTTGATACGAGGGAGCTGTGAGCGGAACACCTTGACGCTTCGAAGGGGAGTTTCCGGSCTCTTCTTGAGCTGGTGATGCTGGTCTTGCTGCAAGCATGCCATATCGGGGCAAACGAAGAGGAACAAGCTGCGGTGGAAAACTTCCTCCCTGTACGCGGCGTCGTCGAGACCAATGGGAGCATAAACTTGCATCAGAAAGCTTAAGCAATTGCCGCAAATGCCACATTGCATGCTCTCGCCTTCGGGGAGAGTGAGGGGGTCCAACCACGAGGGYGTCCCGCCGACCTTACAAGGGAAATGGTGGCGCGCCATCTTCCACGGCTCTGTGACGGGTTGCACGAAGCCCAGCGTCACCGCCAAATCCTCCTCCTCCTCACTTTCTTCCTCTCCCAGTTCGTAATCCTCCCCGCTGGAATCCTCTTCCAAGCTCATGGCAAGCACCGCAGAGGACAATTGCCCTGCGTTGCTATCACCTGCCGCCATCTCTCAAACTCACATCACAACCTCATTCCTCAACAAATAACCATGAGAACTTCCTCACAGTCAATCAATACAATCTCGTAATCAGAGCAACCCTAAACCCTAAACCCTGAGTTGCCGACGGAGACGAAGCTTCGTCCGACGAACGAAACTTGTCGACGTCATCTTCTCGGTTGATGCTCCCCAACTCGAACAGAGGCGGTGCACCAGCAATTCCGGGCATACCTCGGAGGAGCTTCGTCTTTACGCTTGAAGCTGCCGTGGAGTTTGCAAGCTGGGCGTTCTTGTGTTTTACTTCTGCGCGATTACAATTCACTCTTCGTGCACAACCGAGTGGCTAAAAAACCAAGGACGATCAAGCAGGTGGGCTCCATCACTCGCCTTTTAGATATGTGTGTTTCTTGCTCGCAGTGATTTTCAGATTTTGCCTKCCCCTGTCTCGCAGAAAACTTTATTCTCGGATCCTTTCGCTGTTCAAATTATAGTAATGCGACCAGTGTGGACGCGATGGTATGAAAAAGATGTTCAGTTTTTGAAATGCGACGCCTACACTTCCTCAAGAGAGACGGTGATGGATTCCAGGAGCTGCATGTAGCTAGACGATTGTTGCATCAAATAAATTTAGGACAATGGAGGTGATGGAATCCAGGAGCCAGACATATTACATTTGCAGAAAATAATTCGCACAACAGATCGTAGGAAGGAAGAATCCAGTTGTAGTTATTCTGCGCAGCTACATTTTCGTTTCAAATTTACGGGAATTCCATCTCAAGCGTATGAGTTTTGTGTTGTGTGAAGATCCAGCTGGAAAATTAGGCTTTGGTGATATTTGGATAGCAATATTTTGATCTAGGATKTGAATTATTTATGTGGTTWAGCAATTCTACGTGAATAGTTRATAAAATTTTGATGTGGACGAACAGGCTGATTGATGCGGACTCGACGGAGTAATAAAGCTCAGGAAGGAGATTCTGGTGAGCAGAGACGAATGCGATTTACAGAAATTGTAGCAGCTTTGGAGTGTACTTTGCTTGAGATTACTCAATGGACGTGCTTTGAAAGACTTAGGCTGTGTTATGTTTTATGGGTGAACCTATTGCAGCGACTGGGTTGTTACTGAGTGTACGAATTTCTGGACTTTGCTGCAGKCCTAGACAATCTCCTCCGGAGCTTGCACGAAAATGACACTCCAACCCTCGGTGGAGATGACACCGCTGCTCCAGGTTCTTTTTATACAATTCAATCTTTGTGTTGCAATAAGTGTGAGGGGTTTGGAACACATTCGATGTTTTCTTAATCTGTTCTTCTAGGGTTTACATCTCTAGACATTGTAGAACCTCATGGTCAAAAATTGGCTTTCTGATTGAAGTTGAACATTGACAGAAACATTGGCGGATGCATCTCGCCACACGGTGGGTCAGCTTCTGGATCGGGTTGGATCGAAACGAAAGAAACGACTTGGAGCTTCAATTCGAACCACCATTGTAAGCCCTAGACTCGTATTCTTCATGAAGCAGAGTTTCGCAAGTGTTGGGACTACGACGGGCTTGCGGCTAATGTAGTTGCAACGTGCCTTGGGAATTGGCTGACAGTGTAACATTTTACATTCAAGGTTAATGTCTCGATTGGAAACACGAATTGATGCGTGTTGTATTTCTCTTGTGGTCCTTGCTTTTTAAGTATAATTTCCATTTATAGTATTAAACGGAATTAGACCTAATGAAATGGATACAAGCATATTCCAGGAGGGGTTGTCTGGGGGACGAGCTTCTCAGACAAATACCACAGAGGTAGTGTGTGGCATGCGTGCACGCACAACTCAAGAGCTTGAGCAAACTCAACAACACGAGGGACCTAGCACATCTCAGCCTGCCAGCGCAAGTGCTTGTCAACCATCGGAGAGACAGGTCCGTCGTTGTTCCATATTTTTATTTTCAGCTATGAAAAAATATTATCATGATTCGTGTCATGATTCGTGAACATGGTTTTTGAAAACTGGTTGCTTGTACTCTTTTGTGAAATATGTGAAATTTTCTATTTGATCAGGAGGATAATGACAGCCATGTTCCAGTCGAGGAGGCGTTGGATTGGGAAGATGGTGATGTCGGGGCCGGAGTTGGACGAGCTGATGATACTACTCCTCAAAAGGGATGGTCTGGAAAAGTCACCTTCGACGCAGATGGCAGTCCTGCAGAGGAGTTGGATAAGAAATTGAAGAAATCYCCTCCTCTTCGAAGGGCTAATGCGAATGACAAGGTATTTAATCTTGCCAAAGTCGAACTTGATTATCTTGAATTGATTTCAATTTCTCATTCTGGCCTGGGCGACAGATAGTGAAATCTCGGGCGATACCGAAACAGAGTGCTGGTGAAGCAGAGGACTCAATAAGGGAGGAAAGCAAGAAGGAAGTCATCATGGCCGAGTTGTTTGGGGAGTGGCAGACCGAAGAATATCAACTTCCGCGAGCAGTTGGTGGGATCGTACCCAGAGTGAGTGACATTTGGCCTGATAGTTGTGGCTTCATATAAAGTACCTCGTTGATTTCTTTCTCTACTGATAAATTCTTACTGAATGTATTGAAATGAATCTCTCAAGAACCGCTTCAGAGGGCAATTAAGAGTTTCTATTTTAGCAGGGCCACTGGTCTTTCTCTTTTATTTTCTGCATGACTAAAGAACTCGTCCTGTTTCAGAATGAACGTGGTCAGGTGGATGTCTGGTCCGAGAAATGCCTGCCACCCGGAACTGTCCATCTGCGGTTTCCTCGTCTGGTTCCTGTGTGCGAACGTTTAGGAGTCGATTATGCGCCTGCTATGGTTGGGTTTGAAATTCGTAGAGGACACTCGGTACCAGTGTTCGAAGGCCTGGTGGTATGTGAAGAGTTCAAAGAAGCAATTATGGAGGTAAGCTATGACACTTCAATTTTGAAATTTGCTGAAGAATGGGGGTCATGTTCTCTGTACCGTTAGAGTCAACGGTAGAGGATACTTTTTGCCTCACTTTAAGCATTTTAGCACATGTTGGAGATGTATAGGGGTGTGGAAATCTCTCTGCGCACAAGAGACTCTCTGCACTCGGTTGAGATCAGATTTTTTGTCACTGTTTTGCACTCCTTATTCAATTTCAGAATGGGATTTTGGAGACCACTCCACTCGACAGTAGGCACCCCATTTTCATTGAAAGATCTTTATCCATTGATGTCTAKCCAAGTCGTGCTTCCACCTCTTGCTTGAAGATCCAACCTGCTGTACAAATAGATGAGTTGCTGCTGGCAATAAGAGTCATTATAGGAGTCGAGATCAGGTCCTTTACCGTATTAGTATCCCCTACCTTATCYGGATGGCCTCTCCAATTAATGTCTTGATTAGCGCACTTTTCATGTCTACCATTCGCCACTGTTAGTATTTATCACCTAATCGTTGTCAAACCGGCTTTCGATGGTAAAACAAAACAGGCATATCATGAGTATGAGGACCAACGGGCTGCCCAATTGTTGAAGAAGAGAGAGGAGCAAGCAGCTACTCGGTGGCGCCAGCTCCTCCTCTCAGTTGCTACTCGTAAACGGCTCCGAGATACATACCAAGGAGACCCTGCAGAAGCTGCAACTTTTACATCAAACAAAAGACTTTCTGTTGAAGCTGTAGCAGAAACGATTGGTGAGAGTGCCATGGATAGCACAACCCAATCTGTGAGAGAAAATAGTCGTTCTCAACCAAGCGCTGCTGCTGCCGCTGCTGCTGCTGCTGCTGCTGCAGATCCTGCACATGTGCACCACTATGTGGAAACTAGTGAAAGCTACGATGCAGAGACAGGCATCACAACAAAGTGTTGCCAATGTGGGTCTATGATTCAAGTAGAGGAAATGTAGGAAGTCAACTAGACTTCTGATTGACCCTTCATTGATTTTTAAAGGATTATTTGTAGAAGTTTCAACCTTCCTTGCATTCAARGGAGAAAAAACGCTACTTAGTTGTGCACGATCTGTACAATATTGTCACCCCCTTTTTAGTGACAATGGTTTGAGTATGAAATGGCCTTGATATATATGTGGATCTTTTAATGTATGCATTTGACGATCGCGGAAGGATAAGCATATTTCAAGGAATTCTTGAAGAGGTCTGCATGAAAGGATCAACCTTCCTAATCAAAGTATCCTCTTTTCTTGCTGCTTATCATACGGTTGTGCTTCTGACCAAATGGAACTTGCATGTGCAGCCTTCCTTGCATTCAATAGAGGCAATCGCTACGAAGTTGTGCTCGGTATATTTTTGATTTTGCACTCTTGCATTAAGGTAACTACACCCAAAAGCATCTAAATAAGTGATCCATCATAGTTCCCATTACTATGTTGGAAAATTGTCGTGTTGGTAGCTAAATGGGGATTCTACATACTCTTAGAATGCATTTTTTGGACATTTTCTTTGGTGGTTAAGAAGACTGTTTTCGTGGTTCATTGAGCAGTCCTCTTTTATTCTTCTGGAATTTATGTAAGCCCATTCTCTGTTAGGGTTTTCCGAAGGCTATTGGTTTTAACATTCATGTAAATATCGTAGTAAAGATGAGGCTTTGACTCTATCAAGACAGGCATTCTTTGGTTTGCGGGTGTTGGGCGCAGACTCCAATGGTCAGCTATGTCAATGTGCATGCAGTGCTTGAACGAAGGCGCAGAAAAGCCAAGGATGCGATAGTCTCATCTGATGCTCCCAATTCCCAACGACTGGAGGCTAATTCTCCTGCTGTATGTTTGTTCTCCCATATTACTTTTCTGCTTCTTGAATTATTTGAGGCTTGGGGAACCCGTTTGGCTGCACTGGTTAAACCTATTCTAAAAATAGAAGATTCACTTCGGGATCCAATGGATGCACAATTGTAACTTTCAAAACATGTTTCTGTCGTTCAAGAATGTAGGGTACGATTTCTTCTTTCTGTTGATACATTGTGTTACCTTCCTTAAATCTTATTTAATGATTTATTTCAACTTCTATAGATATTAAAGCAAAACTTTTGGCCATTTGGGCTCTTAGAGGTCAATATTTTATCATCCGACCAATGCTTCATGGAAAATTCGTGTTGGGGTTGCGCCATTATATGTAGGTGACAGAGGTAGAGGTACTCATTCGCGTGAGAAGAGAGTCGTGTTCTTACAGTGGTTTGTTCTATGTTCAATATGATTGTGACAGGGTCCTAGATGTATAGTGGTAGGGCCAACCGATTGTGGAAAGAGCTGCTTGGTGCGGATGTTGCTTGGTTGGGCTGCAAGAGAAGGTTGGAAGCCAACGTATGCAGATCTGGATATAGGTCAGGGCTCAATCACTATTCCCGGTACAATTTCTGCAACGCCTGTTGAGATGCCTGTACATCCTATTGAGGGAGTTCCACTCGATCTGCCCCTAGTTTACTTCTATGGACACACTACGCCAAGGTGGGTCTCCTTTGGATGTCCGACTGTTTTGTTTGTTGAAATTTGAAGCATAGATAGACTGTTACTCTATGGCGATCGTACGCATCGTTGTTTTAAAAGAGGAGATATTTTGTATGGAGATCGGTTATTTACATCTGGAGCTGTCTAACGTTTTTTACATTGATGTTTTTTCCGAAAGAATCTAATTTTTGTATTTTTGCTTGTCCGTTTATGGATTTTCTTTGATAATTTTAAGGTGGTTATGCAGTGTGAATTTAGACTTATATAAAGTGTTAGTGAAAGAGTTAGCGCGCACTTTGGATATACAGTGTGCATCCAATCCCGAAGTCCAAGCCGCTGGCATGGTGATCAATACTATGGGTTGGGTAGATGGAGCTGGTTATGAGGTTTGCAACTCGTGCCATTTTAACTTCATTAATATGGTTATTWGTTTAGGTTCTTGAATTTGTATAACTGACTGTTTGGATAGTTAAAATTAGTGCTTTGCATCTTATATCAATCTGAAACAACTTGTAAGTGGTACAGATGTAAATAAAGTTAGCTGAAAATTAGAGAAAGGAGTACTCACTATAGAACCAATTGGGGTGGTTGTCTTAAAAGTGACTGGATTAGTTTTGACTGAGATGGACACTTGTGGGATGAATATGGGTTCAGTTGCTGTTGCATGCCATTGAGACTCTGCGAGCAGATGTTGTTTTGGTACTCGGACAGGTAAAATTCTGAGCTCTGGCTATGTTATTTTACATACTCTTCCTTGATTTCATCTGGCACTTGTAATGTTTCGTTTTTGAATCGGTTCACCCATACTGTGTTTAATGTTTATTCTCTTTGCTCATGATATATTTCAGTACAGGGGGAAAAGTGTGCCTTGTAGTTATTTCTACTTTCCTGCGTCTGTCGAACATATATTGTGTTCGTGTTTTTAGAAGCTTATATAGTTCTAATTTTTTTAAATGAACTTGTTCTATTGTTGCACAGGAAAAATTGTATAGCATGCTTCAGGAAGTTTTGAAACTAAGACCTGGTGTAGACATTGTAAAACTGCACAAGTCTGGTGGTGTTGTGAATCGCAACTCAAAATATCGACAGCGATCACGAGTTCAGAAAACCAAGGTGCCTGGCAGAACCTGTTTTGACTCTTTGATACTTTGTTTACGTTGTGGAGAGGTATTTTGCAGATTCACCAACCAACATGCACTGCAGAATTGGCGTTCTTTTTGTTCATGTGCGTGCCTTGCTGATGTGCAGGAGTACTTCTACGGGCTATCAAATGATCTATCTCCCCACTCCTCAGTTGCCAATTTTAGTGACCTGCAAGTGTTCCGCATTGGTGGTGGTCCCCAAGCCCCCCGGTCAGCTTTACCAATTGGTGCAGAACCCACAGCAGATCCGACGCGTGTTGTACCTGTGAGCTTCAGTCGCGACTTGCTACACGTTGTACTGGCTGTCTCCTTTGCCACAGACCCTGAACATCTCCTATCGAGGTATTATATCTAGTACAATATGTTGCCGGGCGTGTGCATGTGAATGTTCTCCTAGTAATTTTAATGTCTCAAATGTAGTCTATGATTACAAAACTTCTCTGTTACCCTTTTTATTTATACCTGTAAGATACACCTATGGTATCAAGGACTTTGTTGTTACGTATTCTTCTACTTTTTTCGATTTAATTGATCAGGCTAGAGCTTGTGTGTGTTTGTGCAGTAATGTTGCTGGATTCATCTACATCAACGAGATTGACATGCAAAGGTTAGAATCCAAATTTAGGCATTCGACGAGAAAGAGCTCTGCAGTAGGAGGAAGTGCACGAGCTGAGATTTACATCGACAATGAGATTTATGTAGAGGAAGCACAGGCGAAGGCTGTGCCGACTACGCAAAAGGGGTGGACGTACAGCGAGTATGGAGCGAAAGAAGTGCTGAAATTTGAGGACATTCCCATACCGGAGGTGAAGCCGGATGAAGTTTTAGTGAAGGTGCAAGCTGCAGCGCTAAACCCCGTGGATTACAAGCGAAGGCTTGGGAAGTTCAAGGATATGGATTCCGAGCTRCCTGTAAGTTCAATTCTCCTTCAGAATTCTTAGAATTCCTTTCTSTCTCTGGCAGGTCTTTCGCTGTGATCAGGAATGGCTGAACTCCTAATTGCCCAAGCTATTCTAAAGTTCATTACATAAATTTCAACGCTTCTCTTGTTCGAAGATGTATGTTCTATCGTCCCAAATTTAGAGCATGATTACTGCTTGGCTTACTGCTGAGTTTCTTTGCAACAGCATGTGCCAGGGTACGATGTAGCGGGAATAGTAGTGAAAATAGGCTCCGACGTGACGAAGTTCAAGGAGGGTGATGAAGTCTATGCCGACGTCTCCGAAGCTGCATTGAATAAGCCACGGCAGTTTGGTTCATTGGCGCAATTGACTACAGTGGAGGAGAAACTTCTGGCTCTTAAACCCGCTTCGTTGAGTTTTGAGGAAGCAGCGAGCCTGCCTCTCGCAATTCTGACTGCCCAAGAAGCTTTAGATAGGGCAAATCTGAAGGAGGGACAGACTGTACTTATTACAGGAGGAGCTGGAGGAGTTGGCAGTTTAGCCATTCAGGTTAGAACACTCTGTTCCTTGCATTCAAGTCGTGTTTCTTTTCTCTAAATCTCAATCAGGCCTTGTAATCTACATTTGGCAGGCAGATATTCATGATGTGGCTAGGTTAAAAGCTATAAGCACTCCCTTCTTTCCGATTCCTCAGTTCTTTTGATACTCAGTTTCCCAAGATTATTATTCTCCACCATTGGTTCAGCCAGGATTGTAGTCGAGAATATGGTGAGCAACTCAAATGTACAGCTTGCACGCGGAAATAGGACTTCCTTTGAAGCAACAACTCTTTCCACAAGCAGGCTTCAGATTTCAGTTTCCGAGTACAGTTCTTCCTAAACGATTCGAGAAGGACACAACTGAAACAGGGCGTTACTCACGCTCAACTGGGATGCAACTTAAATGCAACTTCAAATCATTAGAATTAGCGAGGTGTGGTGAACACCTCGAATTTCAACTACCTGATTGACATGAATTACCTGTCTGAATCATTTGAGAATGTTTTCAGTTGGCTAAAAATGTATATGGAGCATCACATGTGGCGACAACAGCGAGCACCGGAAAGTTAGATTTTGTGAAGAGTCTCGGAGCGGACAAAGTGATCGATTATAAGAATGAAAAGTTTGAGGAACTCCCWGAGAAATACGATGTTGTTGTCGATACTGTTGGTAAGCCTCTTATTCCCCAGCTCTCTCTGGTGGTGAAGTTTTTAGTACTTCCCAATTTTTTGTCTTAAAGAACTGGACTCTTTACTTTCTCTCATGAGAGTTGGCTGAAATGCTAGAAGTCTGTTGTTTTCAGAAAATCTAATATGTAAAGGAATGATGGCATTTCACAGGAGAGTGCAGCAAATGCGTGAAGGTTGTGAAGGAGGGTGGTGCCGTTATCGTCTTGACAGGAGCAACTGAGCCCCCTGGTGTTCGATTCGTGGTCACCTCGAATGGCGAGAATCTCGCAAAGCTAACCCCTTACCTTGAAAGTGGGAAGGTGAAAGCTGTTGTTGATTCAAAGGGACCTTTCAAATTCTCAGAAGTGGTGGAAGCATTTGAGTATCTTGAGACCGGACGAGCCTCTGGAAAGATAGTGGTAGCTCCAATTGAGTAACGCTGCACTGGGAGGTGTAGACTGTACAGTACKTATTAGTGATTCTAGCCAGGCCAATGAATTCTCCCTCAACTCTTGCATTCTGAGGATCCTGCCCAAGTTTTTGAAATGCACAAGTTCGTTCTTKCAGAAATTGGTGASTACGTTCTTGTGGAACAATTAGAATCCAGTAATTTGTTTGAAAATTTAAGGACTGCCAAATCGATCTTCAAGACTGCAAATTGAGAATTATGATGCAGATGAAACAAGGGAAGACTACAGAAACGAATTTCTCTCTTCAACACACTTCAATCACTTCGCAAGAACGGATACGGTAGACCGTTATAAGGAAATTTACTATGTTCAAACTGCTGCTCATGGCATTAAGGATCGGGGTGAACCGACCCCTCGCTCGTCCTCTCAGGGGTGCAGGTAAAAAAAAGACCACCTATTTTGTACTTGACTACTTTATCTCTTACACCTCCCCTAAGTCCGCTTTTCTAATTTGGGGCCTCAGATTGCAAATATGAATTCAAAATTTGCAAATTTAATCATGTGCGGAAAATGAAAAATTTCAGCGTTTCCCTCGGGAACGAGCGAGGGGATCGGTTCACCCAGGATGCATAAAGGTCTTAACAAGAGTTCATTATCACCTTCCAGGTACCTTCTGGACTAGATAACTGGAATAGAGCCCGAAAACTTGAGATTCTGGTCAGAGCCATAATGCTCGAGGTTCTGTTTAGTGCTCGATAACACGTGGTTAGGGGGAAAGATCAATACTAGCATTATTATACAGGCGCTAAGGTAGTCTGCTCTTAAAGCGCCCATGCTCTAAAATCGATCATGCTAAATAGGTACATTTTGCTTTCTTCAATGTATCAGCAGTGTACATTTCAGGAGGTGGTTGCTTTTAGTGACCATGGCATTACAACTTCAAAAATTTGTAACTAATTCCTTGAGGGTCCAAAAAATATGAAACGACTTGGGTTATGTCAATTCCTATTTTCTTCCTATGAAAATTTACTGAAAATTATTTCTAAGGAGTTTAGCTTCCCTAAAAACGCAATCAGCTCTTAAATGGTCGCTTAAAGAGCAGTCTACCTTAACTCCAGCGCAGTGGTGGCCAGATAAGTCTAGTCCAGTGTGCAGCAAATGCCGATCCGTGCCTTTGACCCCTGTGATTTGAATGATCTTTGCCATGGGGCAGCTTCCCGAATTCCTGCAGACAAAAGGGGCTACAGCTGTAGCTTGCTAACGCCTCTGGGAACTTAAATCCACCACTACTCTAAGTCTCTAACCAATATATGTTTCAATAAAACACAAAACCAAAAATTGAAAATTTCTTCTAAAATTGATTATAGGTGGAAAATTTGTAATTTTCACATTAAATAAAAAAATTTTAAGTTCAAAAGATTAAGTTCTAATATTGGTGATCTTTTAAAATTTATATTTATTTATTTATTCAAGTCATTTTTAATGGTCTCTTTGAAACTAAAAAAAGTTGTTTTGAGATTAGACATACTATTATCCCTTAAACCATAGAGAATTTACAAAAGAATTTACAATAGAAAGCTATGAAGATTTATCCCGTACTTATGTAAAAAATCGAAGACAACAATCTACAGATATCTATGTGGATGAAAAAATGAAAATTCCAAGCTCTCATAACATGCTTGCATTCATTTGTTATTCAAAATTTAAATATCTAGTACTTTAGGGGGTAAGGTAAGATGAACTATTGTCTCCACTTTGGTTGTTGCACATATTTAGATTGATTGCAAGGATTCACAAAAATGCTTTTTTGGCAATAGAAAGAAATATTGATGATTGTAGACCAATTTTCTTTTTGTACTTGGTTCATTTGGGTAATTTTGACTAATAGATTGATCTCTAGTACTTCTAAGTTAAAACAAGTCAAATAGTCTTGCAAATGGGAACCGAGCTATTAGACAGTTAAGAAGGAAGTTAGGGTTGGTTTAACCAAGTAGTTAGACTAGTAGACTGGCTAGTGAGCGGCCAAGAAAGTATAAAGACTAATCGATTGAGTATTTCCTCTCTCTCTTTTGGGTTGCAGTGATTGCCGCCTTGTCATGTATGGGTGTATTCCTTCAAGTTTAATATGATTGTCAATTCGTCTAATTTGTGAGTATGTGTTCTTGTACAGCCAGAGATTGGCTTATTGTAGAGTTTGGACAATTAGCCAGTGATTTTTGGTTTCAATCTAATCGTTAAAAGCAGGTTAAGACAATTTATCTTTGATGAATGAAGCGAGACAATTGACATATTAAGTTTAGAAAAGTAGTTTTGCCAGGGAGTGGCGGTCTTCTATGTTGTGGACAATTAGCCAGAGATTGGCTAGGAGACATCCATTAGTCAAATTGAGCTTGTGAGGGTCAAGCTTTGTAAGTTATGGTTGTTAGTTTTAATGTCAATTAGACTAGCCAGGAGTTGTGAGGTTATGTCTTGAAGGAAATTTGTAAGTTTTGGTTGAGTCAAATCGACAGTAAAGATAAATTAAGAATGTATTAGCCAAAGATTGGCGTACTTATTCTTTTTATTTTGGTTTATTAGGCGGAGGGAGCTTGAGAGTAGTGTATGTGTAAGTGTGCACATTATAGTCGTTATCAACCATTATTATTAAAAACATTTTGACAAGTGCTCAAATTGGTGAAGACTAACTGCCAGTTAAGAGAGTGTTTCATTTAGTAGCCAATGATTGGCATTTGTATGTATGAGAGTTAAACTTGACTCTTTTATGAGTAGTATAATAACCTGATAAAAGGTGGCAACTTACTGAGTACCAGACAACCAATGACAATCTGATTTGGGAGCGATAATTAAATACCGTCATTCCTAGTGTTTAAGTAATGAGACCGTTTCAATTAGCTAGACCCAATTGGRTATGTAACTAGCTTGTTCAAGAGGAACTTTAGCTCATTGTACCATGATGATAGCTTCTGATTTAGTTTCCTTATCTTCTTGCAAACAATGATGTGAGGTATTGACTTGAGAGGTCTGATCGCCCCTTGAGCTTCTTATTGATAGTAACTCACTGGGGGATTTGTCCACTGGGTTGTTGGATCTCACCAATACACTACGGGTAACTAAAAGGCTTAGTTACTAGTGCTTTTTACACCATAGCTTCTGGAGCATATTGCTCTGTGCTAGGAAAGAGCTTGCGACCTTTATTACAAGGATTGGATAGACATCCGAAGCAAAGGGAGAGTGAAAATGGCAACGTCTAGTTCACAACGTCCTAATTACAGCCACGTTGATAGACGGATAAGAATTTGTTGATTTGTGCAAAAATGTTGTGTTGTAAGTTTGAATTATGTTCTCCTAGTGAAGGCAATAACAAGCATATTGGGATGCAGACACCTGGTGTTCCTCACTGACATTCCAAATGTTTGTCATGTTGTGGGATGGGCACAGGTGAGGTCCAATACCTCTAGGAGCTATTTTTCGACTTGCTTCAAAAACTTACACTGAGACTCTCATGTTGCTTATTCTTAGTTAATGCTTCCAATGTTCATACTTTTTTTCAAAGTCTAAGTTTAGAGCATTTGATTTGCTCAGAGAAATATATACTATTACTCATGAGTCATATCATGAGCTCTATCGTGAAAAAAAATTCTACTGGTTCATGAATTTTGGCTAATAGAGGTTGGGTTGACTTGATGTATGCATATAAAATGCTACAAGTTTGATTGGTATAAAATTAG
This sequence comes from Pleurozium schreberi, assembly GCA_006891605.1. Taxonomy (NCBI): domain Eukaryota; kingdom Viridiplantae; phylum Streptophyta; class Bryopsida; order Hypnales; family Hylocomiaceae; genus Pleurozium; species Pleurozium schreberi. The sequence goes on from VACF01001279.1 coordinate 14,996, forward strand.
CATAGGCCATGATGGACACTGTTCTATAAGGTGAAAGTTTCAAATACTATCTAGATGTGATCAGATTGATGCCTATTCTAGTGATGTTCCAGTAAAAGTTTGTTTGTTTGTTTTGTTTTGTTTTGTT
>VACF01001281.1:0-71333 GCA_006891605.1 Pleurozium schreberi
CGTCTGTCGCCGGTAATTGAGCTCAGTGATGATCGGGTTTGACCCAATATACGCTATTCTGAAAGCCTGATGGCTTTGTGGACAGTATGTGACTGAGAGCTTGGGACTTTGTTATGACGAATTGGGACAGGAGTAGAATTAAGCACTCGCTGTGCTGCTCCGCCGTTGTATAAGGTATAAAAGCTAACCTACAATTTGTACAGAGAACCGTGGCGTATTGTTTAAACCAAAGATCTATGAGCTCAACTTCTAGGGCTTAAAAAAAATGGTATTAAACCTATTTGCTCCTGGTGGCTGTTCTTGCCCTTTTACAAACCCTATTTGCTCCATGCCATATGTTTTGTGATTTATGAAGGTCTTTGAAGAGCATTTGGAAGTTAGAATTGGGGTCTTCATCTGCTGGATCTTCGAAGCATGGAGCGTGTAGGAAGTAATACTATGATATACTGGGTCTCTCCTTCGGGTACTCTTTAGTACAAACCAGCGGAAAGAGTTTGAGTCAATGGAAATGTTAGTTCTGAGAGGGTCAACATTCTCAATCCGCATTGAAGTTCACTATTTCAACGTCACCATCCTATGGATCTCCTACGAATTTGAAAATTGTTCTTATTGGCAGGTCATGGATATTTTCCGTCTTGGGAGCAGCTCTCGCCATKCCAGTAGGCATTAAGAAGAAATCTCTGGCACCTCTAGTGTTCTTTGGATCCACGGGTGCCATGTTGGACATCATTCAAAGCTTTGCAGATTGCGAAAGGGAACGAATTGAGAAAGAACAAGCAGCGGAGCTTCTTGCCAGGAAGGATCCTACCGACCTTTCTGATGATCTAGCATCGACAGTGCATTTCTCAGACAAGCAATGATTGTCATTCCTCTCATTATTGCTGAGTAGTGTAGAAAGCAAAAAGGGATTATTCAATGTCCACTCTTGATGATAACAGTTTGGTGCTGATGTAAAATAGGAACGCCCAAATTTGCCACTTTTGGACTGAGCATGAGCATATCCGATTATTAGACAGTAAGTTTTTGTCGGCAAMTGAAAGAGGGTTCCAAGCTTCCAATGCATCAACGATTGTGTTATTTGAATACTTCCAAAATTTATGAAGTTCTGAGATATATTCGTAGGTCACTTGGAAGGGTGATCAAAGAAGGAAATGGATGGAAAAATGGAATACCGCCATTCTCATAGTTGTCATAAACGATGAAACACTGCACATCCTAGCATTGAAAAAGATAAAAAAAAATCAGCATGCATGACTACAGATTGCCAATAGGATTCATTGTTAGAATTGCACCATTCGCCATGTAAGCAACGGGATGAAGACCACGTCTCAAATAACAAGGCATCTTGAACTCATGATGTTTTGATGTTGAAACAAGTGATTGGTTGCATTCATAGTGTTCATTACTTTCTCAAGGTTAAAAGATTATTGTTTCCATGGGACTTTGTTCCAATATTGAATCAATATSAAACCAATATTGATCAAATTTAACTTGTCAAAGTACCATTTTTATATTGATCCAATGTATCCTTATAAAAACTCTCAAACTGATAAATTGACATTGGTTCAACACTATTTCAAAGTTCACACAATGAGCACAAAAGTATTCAAAATCCAAAAGTAAAAGAGGGTATGAAATGGATGTTGCCATCACCTTGGCAGTGCTTGCAACCTAAAACTACTAAGTCGCCTCCCTATGGCCACTGCTATACACATTATTCACCTATTGTACTAACTTTTAATGCCTTAAAAATTGTTTTACTAATTATATAGTACTCCCAAAGAAAAAAAGGAGTACTGTGCAAAACGCTACGTTTTGAGGTGAGTCTTTCTTGTAATGATCCTTGAGCAAGAAGAATCTTACTCTTATGATGTAATATCTTGATGCAGATCTCATGTACATTTGATACAAATAGAAGTTCATCTCCATGTAGCAACTGTATGTGTGGCAAAGATGATTTGAGTAATGTAAATTTGACATTTCGATCAAAAACAGAAGAGAAGATGAAAGAGATATATTGTGCCATGACAACTGAAAACTTGCCACGAGGAGAATCCAAGAAAATATCAAAATTTTGGTCAGTACACCCTATAGAGGTAAGCATCACTTACCTATATTCTTGCATGTCACTTTAACAATGGCAACCAAAGGAGCATTTTATCGCCTAGTTTGAATTTCTAAATACAATTTTGACTTGAATGTCATTTGGCAAAAAGATCTCATTTTCAAATTGTCTTTCTAATATCAATGAAGTAGATCTTTGTCTATATCAATCAATGTTTCCTTGCTAAAATTAAATTTGTGTCAAAAAATCTCAAAAAGAGAAACTTCTCCCCTACTTTCAAATATTAGTAAAGTAAACCTTTGTTACTGTCTGTATTTGTGAGTGTTTCCTTGCTATAATTTAATGTTGTGTCGAAAAACCTAGCAAAAGAATTTTCTCAAATTAATGTTTATAAATATGGGAAAAAAATTGTAGTCCCAATAAAATCTTGTTTCTAATCAAATGCACATACAGTTGTTCACCAAAGAGGTGATCTAAATCTTTCTCAATTTGCTTGAGCTCTGAGTCTTAGATGTTAACATCCAAACTTATTGGAAATAGTTTTAGCTATGAGCACATGTAAAGTAATTCAGTCTTGTAGCCTTTGCCTCCGTTTTCTAATATGTTTTCACTTGACATGTTTGCAGTGTGCATTTTGGAACTTCAATGGTGGTGATACAAGATTAGGGAACCCATATTTGGCAATTCATGTTGATACTTTACACTAGAGTGATGTTGGCATATTCAAAATGCTTGTTGACATCATCCGAGAGATGGTTTCGCCAACCACTCTTATTCAGCTCGATCAACGTTTGTTTCATATTCGTGACAAGTGTCGCTATTCAGGTTTTAGGATTCCAAGAAGTGCTAAAAGAGGCTATTTTACATCAAATGCTAACTATGTAGGCTTTGAACATAGAGCTATAATGCAAGTGCTGATGTTTTGTTTGATTGGACTCTATGATTTGAGCATCATTGAAGTCAGTCTTTGCATTGTTTATGGATTGGTATTCTTTAGCATGTCGAGCATTGAGCATACTGATGGAAGTCTTCTTCAAATGAAAACTTCAATGAACARGTGAATAACTCTATGAACTCAAATTTTACCACATTCCTATTGTACTTTGTATTGAATGTGTATTTGTTATATGTTATTTGTAAACTTAATATTATCAAAATGCATGTGTATATTGACATATTGTTTTTTTCAGGGTGGTGAATGCAATGAAAAGATCAAATTTGAGTGACTGGCAAAGATCTGCTTTCAACACCATCAAAATACACATGATGAGCCATTTTGATCCTTGCATTCGACCACTGCGCGCCCAACTTCACCAACTAAGTTTATTGCGGACCAGTGCCGGCCGGTCTTCCCATTGATTGATGCTCTGTTGGGTCTTGAGAGTGTACGTGGAATTGAATGGGTGCAGCACCAAGTGGAACAAACGGCCTTGAGGATCTCTCCAGTGGGTTTTATGTAGCCAGCTTGATTTCATTTTTCTGTTACTTACGAGTTTGCAAGGATTTGCAACTTACATTAGTTCATGGGCAACGTAACATGGGGTACAGTACTGTACTGTAGTATCCATTATGGGATCTTTCTATATCAATCAGTACTGCTGGCTGGCACACATCAAATTTGAGAGAGTTTCTGCGTACAATGTTTTGCGGTTTTTGCACTACTCTTGAAGATGAAAGGCTGAGTGATTAAGAGGGAGAGCCACTTGCTTTTCATCAGTTTCACTTTGTTATTGTTTGTGGTGCCCTACATTCCTCGCCGACTGAATCGCGAATTGACTTCGGTTGCTCAGGTGCGCGCACTTTTGAAGAAGTGCAAGAAGACTGTGCTTGTAGAAAATTCCAACTCAAAATTCATTTTTTCTAACACGACTAAGCTTAGTTCGCTTCCCAACTTCAAGTCAGTACACTTAGAATTGGATTATAGGATGGAGCTGACTGTACATTTCACAAGCATTCAGCGTCCTTTGCAAATGGGGCTGTATTGTCTACACTTTTAATTCCTCTAGCTTCATCCTCTGCTCCCTGAGTTTTCCCTTTTCTGCCACAGCAGAAAAAATCCGAATCTTGCACCTAGAAGCTTTGCGAGTCAAATTTGGGCACATTAGATCCAAGTGCATTTGAAATAAGGCACGGAATGATGTTAAAGTTCAGCCATGAAACAGAGGAGTGACAACATAACATTATTCAATTCGGTAAAAAGCTTCCCTTGTGATAAAGAGTCCCAAGGTACAGTACTCTAGAAATGTTAAGAGGTTGAAAATTCAACACCTGATTCAACAATGAGCTCAAGTATGGAAAGATACATCGGCATTGTGTATTGAAGAAGCATTGTGTATTGAAGATAACATACACAAGTATCATGCAATCAAAAAACATGTGGGACAAATATCTTTAGTGAAGATATCCGGCATTACTTATATCACTTTTGGGGGGCATGAATTACAAAGAAACCCTCTTGTCAGGCATTGCCCAATATTGTTACGTCAATGGACAAATTAGATTATAACCTTGCTCATGAACAAATTGATTGTAACTTTTTTTCATTTAATTGTGATTTTAAACAAAGCTTTGCTCAATTATATTAGATAGACCTCTACCTTGATAACATTGCTCATTTCTATTGATTAGAGATTTTCAATCAATAGAAAGAAAATATCATACTTGTGCTATGATAATACATCTAATATTATTAAGACCAATGTACAAAATTTGATTGTGACTTATCCATCAAAAAGAGATATTCCACAAATTTTCATCTATTGAGCTACTATTATGATAAATTATATAGAAACTAGTCTAGTTGTAGAAGTTTTAGTCCAATAGTGGTAGAAACTAAATAAAATTAGGTGTCCTACCAATTATTTCCAAAACCTCATGTATCATGAGTCTCACCTATTTATATCATAACATTGAGATTTGAATTGTAATGCTATCCTCAAATGTGATGTTGAAACAATAAATTAGTGTCAAAGCAACTTTAGTCTAATCATCTTCTATGATTTCTATGAAGCAATATAATATATTACAAGAGTAAAAAATTGGAGAATTAAGATAGAAAATCAATAGAAGAATCAAGATAGAAAAATTGGAGAATCAAGATAATCGATAAACATCCCATATAAAATCTTACAACAACTAAAATGTCAAATGCAAATAACGCATCGACAAAACTGCGCAGAAAAAATTGCATGAAAATCATATCCTCACTATGCAGAGTCTACTTGACCTTCCAAAAGGCACAAAACGACCTCAGCACACTTCCACGGTTAAATTCTTCTCGAAAGTTCCCGCAGAATGGAAAGACATCAACGACACTGGAAACCCACTCATCCTTCGCACACTCATAAGCCATTTGGGGGGAGGGCAAAAAAAAAAAAAGGTATTGCTCACTCAATCTTTGGCCATAGATGGAACTTTATTCATATGACTTTCATGGAAAAGTCAACCCTCGTAGTGCTCCACCTCCAAAACGTTGGTATAGATGACCCACTGTTCGCTTCACAAATCTCCTCCAATGCGTTGATAAACTGCGCCATCATCAACACAACTCGAACAAAAGGAAGGAAAAAAATATCCACGAAACTAGTCAAACCTTTCTCCCTTGTATAAATCGCTGCAGCGGAAAGATCAGAAGGTAACAAAGCCGACTCTTTGATTACATGGTGTGGCCGAAATGTGCCGCGTGTTCTAGCAACTACTCCAGATGAACTCCCCGATCAGTCCTCTCAAGCCGTGGAACGAGTGCTGKCGAATCCCCTCAAACTCGATCAACGCACTGGCGAAAAATAATCTAAAACTAAAACCTACATCTAGTACATGCCTCCCATGCCTCCCATGCCGCCTCCCATGCCACCCATCATTTCCTTCTCATCGGCTTGTTTGCTGTCGGCGATGACTGCTTCAGTTGTCGTCATAAGCGATGAAACACTGCGCACACAAACAGTGAAAGAAACAAAATCAGCATACTCGAAGAAAGATCGCATGCTGAAAAGCTCACAAAACAATCCAACATCTCGAAAACCAGGCATACCCACAATCGGAGTAGACGATGATTCAACCATAACAACCGGATGCACTCAACGAATAAAACCTCGAGAGAGTACCTGGCAGCATCGACCAGAGCTGTTCGGATAACCTTCACTGGGTCAATAATTCCGGCCTTCACCATGTCGACATACTCAGCTGCACATGTCGGGGTACATCATCAATGTCAACACTCGCGCATTGCCGAAAGAAAACCGGCAGGAATCAAGGAGATTCATTTGAAATAAACTCGACAAGGGTCACCATACAGTAAAGAAAAAGCCGGCAGAAAAAAGAGAGCCGAACAAACCTTTAGCAGCATCGTAACCAATGTTYAGGTTCGTCTGTTCCAACAGCTTCCCAACCACCACAGCACCCTCAACTCCAGCGTTTTGAGCAATTGTGAAGGCAGGCATCTGCAAAACACGCGCATCAGTTCACAGAAATATCAGAAAAAAACACTAAAACGACCACTAACGAGACAAGACAGGAATGTCTCCACTCCGGGAGCCACCACTATGGCCATCATTCACATCGACGTCCACTAAAACAGAGCTGTTCCCAATACAGAAAGAAGCACCGAAAGTTTAGATCTAATAAATTTACAGAAAGCATGACCATTTCGATGTTCATCAACTTCTAAATCTCTCTCCTAATCGCGACAGTAAATCGTACCTTCAAAGCATTCTGAATGATTTGCACTCCGATCTTCTGATCAAAATTGGCGGTTTGGATCTTGTCAAGCTCCCGAGAAGCATACAACAGAGCAACTCCTCCACCTAATTCAACACCACACTCACTATCAGATACAAGACGAAGWGAAGAAGAAACCATCAACGAGCCATGCACGACCCCTACACCAAAGGAAACCCTACTTAGGGTCAAGAAATTCACTCGAACAATGATGCCCACTGGACACCCGGCAGCCATGGGGAAAACGTACCAGGTACAATTCCCTCCTCAACGGCGGCCTTCGTGGCATTCAGAGCGTCAGTGACGCGATCCTTCTTCTCATTCACCTCCACTTCGCTTGCCCCTCCAATCTGAAAGCACGCAGGAAAAAYATCAAATCGAACTCACACGGATCCACACGGAAATCGACATAYCACAACCAGTCATTCAGTCTCAATACAATAAAAAAACAAGTACCTTCAGCACAGCAACGCCTCCTGAGAGTTTAGCCAACCTCTCATGCAGTTTCTCCTTGTCATAATCAGAAGTGGCAGTGTTCACAGCCTCTCGAAGCTGCAAGGGACCAGCATTTTCGTGGACAATAGTCAATCAAAAAAACAAGTACTGTCCAGGCAGAAACAAGAATACACCGACAACTTCATCAAGTCACACAAGAGAATACTGCTCGAAGAGGCCATAAAGGTTCTACAGAAACTAAAAGGATTGGTCAGTCGATACCAAGACCATAAACAGGAGACGATACCTGTTCAGTACGGTCTTCAATTACGGTCTTATCGCCACCGCCATCCAAGATAATGGTGTCATCTTTCGAGACGGTGACCTGCCAGAGAAAAACGAGGCGTCAGATCCTGATTTAGGACTCAGGATCCATTAGGGGTTACGTCCCTCGAGAGATGTTTAAGAACTGAAGACGGTACATCCCAAAACTGGACTCTCTAATTTTAGTGCACTCACCATCTCCAGCGATGTCGTTGGTCGAATTAGCAACGGATTTCACGAGCGAGGCTCCCAAATTCTTAAGCCTGTCCTTGAACTCAATGCTCTTCGCCACAGTCACACCATCCTTCGTCACTTTGGGAGAACCGAACGATTGCTCAATCACAACAGTGCGGCCCTGCAAAAATGAGAGAAACGAAAAAAAATTCTGAGCACGCACCAACGGAATCAATACGAAACATACACCAACAAGAAATCACCAGACGTACAGCTCTAGAATGCGAAAAAATAACAAAATGAGTCGTACGAGGCACATGCGACACCAAAAACTGGAATCCGTATCCTCTTAGAGCATCGTCTTCCACGATGACAAAACTGCACATGGAGTGCCCACTATCTAGACTGCAAATGGAATGTCCCCAGTGAAAAACAAGAGTGGCTGACCTTGGGGCCCATCGTTACTTGGACGGCATCGGCCAGTTGCTCCACGCCTTGGAGCATAAGAGAACGAGCCTCAACTCCGAAACGAATATCCTTGGCAGAAAAATGCCGAACTGACTGCAACTTTCGGACATCCTGGAAGAGAGAGGAGACTAAAACGGTTAGGGAACCCACCCCGTCTCCTCAAATGAACACGGGGACCAACAGCAACTCATCGATTCATAAAAATTGAGCACTTCTGGGAAAGTCGTGGAAGCATGGCTTCGCTAGAAGTCTATGGCCACTCATCTCGGGCGGAATGGGGGTTGTCATCCCTCCCATATAATGACCTACAATCCTCCTCTTCGAAATCGAAGAAGGTTTTCATACATAGTGATAATAGGCTCATGCACCCAAAGATCTCTCCACAACTCTATTAACATTTATCAACGGGTTCTGCACTGCCGGTTAAGCTGCTGAGATATCTTCATATTGCATAGTGAATGAAAAATACCCAAAAGGGTGATTTCAAGAAATTTTACCTGCACAAGTGAGCGTCCCCTGCAAAACACACCAAGGAAAGAACAAAACACAAAATTAATGACCCAAGATGAACGGTTACCACACAAACCAATGCCGAACATGTTCATAAACCAAGTTAACTGGTGCGAAATCAGGCCAGATCTCACGATCGCCACAGCAGAGGATCGACAACACCTAACAGGTCGCTTCAACGCAACCAGAAAGCGTAATCAAAGATGATCACGAATAACACACATCACAAAATCTTCTGATCACCGATGACCTAGCACGGTGAGTGTTGATATCGAAACAGCATACAAAACAAATTTCCGATTCAGTACTACAAATCGCGCCAAGAAACAATCGACATCCACTTCGGGGTAGAAAAAATTCGATTCTTGCGAGCCGAAGCACGAGTGATATCGCACCTGCTGACACGGGACGCCAATGCTGCCGCCGCACGATACATGGTTGTTGCCTACAGTCTCACGCGTCACGCACCCTGACCTTAAACCTCCCGCAACGAGGGCGATCGCAGCCAAGAAGCGACTGGCAGAATGGGAGAATGGCTGGCCTAGCAGGTGGCTTCAAAAACATAAAATTGGAAAAGTCGAGGTCGATGCAGCTATGGACGAAATTTGTCTGTGCGGAATCGATTTGACGTTGGAAAGGAACCTAACTGAGGAAGCATCCAGAAGCAAGGGAAAGCGCAGGTCACTGCATCTTCCCCAAGGCTCTTCTTCTGTTAAACCCTAAACCCTAATCATGGGCATTAAAATGAAAATCAAGGGTGAATTTATGCAAAGTATGCTTACCGGTGTCTGCTAAGTTAATCATTTGTGGCAAATAAAAATAAAAAAATAAAGTGAAAGTGAAAGGTCAAAGTTTTTGTGGAGAGTTTGGAATATTTTTAAGTAAGTATAAAGCTGTATTTATGAAGATCTTAGGAAACAACATGTAGGACTTGGAGGAATTTTGTTCCCTAAACAAAACTTGGTTCAAGAATTTGTCAATATATTCTTTAGTGGCAATATTTGTGAATATTTTCTAGATTAGTTTCCAAAGTAATTGTTGTACATGTAGTCCAAGTTGGCATCTCTTGTCAATTGGGAACAATAGAAATATGTCCCAATTGTTGTTCTTTTCCCTATAAAAGATATTTAACCCCTAAGTGCTCAAATGACCATTTTTTGGTCGCTGCCCGACTTCAGGCAGAATTTTCGGATAGAAAAAAACTTTTTTTGCATTTTTCTTTTTTTTCGTTCAAGATATTGGTTTGTCTTTCAATTTTTATATTCAAAAATAAAGATCACTATGGTAAAAAAAAATCAGAAGAGAAATAGCACAATGTGTTAACAATTTTCTAGTGTTGAAAAACTCACTATTTAAGGAAAGAGTTGATATTTTTATGACGAGATCTTATACATTTTTTTACAATCCAATAGAAACCACAATTTTAACCAATCAAAAAAAAATTCAAGTGTTAAGGATAGAGATTGTATTTTTGGTGAATTTTTGAAGTTAAATCTTCAAAATTCATTTGAAGAGAATCTGAAAATAGTTTTATAATTTTGACCGTATAGATATCTTCTACTTTTTGTGCTTCACATAAACTTTTTTGATGAAAACTTCAAAAAAGTTATAGAATATATATTTTATAACACATTTGTGTTTTGTCCAAACCCCTTGGGCTTTTTAGGGGTTAAAAAACATAATATCTCTCCAAAATTGAAATGTGATTTTAGAAATTGTTGAGGCAACCTTGACTGTTGGATGTGGTTAGGGTCGTAGTGCACTTTATCTCTCAAATCATGTTTTCAATGGGCATTTAGAGGATTAGGAATTGCAAAAGTGCTAAAAGCACCCTAGACACTATTATGAAAATTTTGGTTTAAAATTTAGATAAGATAGACTTGCCCAATTCCGTCCATAGCCCAATTCCGTCCATAGCCCAATTCTATCATCCTACATTTGGCTCCAATTATGTTTGTTCAAAAATCCAAATATGTCCAAAAAATTTAGCCAAATCTATTCAAGATTTTAACGAATTGAATGTTTAAATGCCTTTAAGGGTAATATTTGTCAATATTTGATTGGTAATTACTTAAGTGCTTATAGATACTAGTACCTATTAAGGTGGTTATGGGTTGTGAATAGGGCATATATGATTCCTTTCTATGAGTGATTTTGAGTTTTCAAGGTAGACCACTTCAAAAATTCACAAAAATTACAATTTTGATTGAAAAATTATAATTCTACTTGTCGTTAACTCATGAAACAAGCGTACACCTCTTTGAAAATATGCGCCCCTCTTGGAATTGGCCCCAATAGTCAAATTGCAAGATTCTTTGCCATTCATCGGACGCAAAACGTCCTCGACGTCGTTTAAGGGTTAAATAAAATTACTATCACTTTTGAACAACTTTGGACCTTTACCATAAGAATTCGCAATCATTTGGACGGATGAAAAATCACGTTATTCTGTCTTTGGAAACCCATAACATAAGTTGTGTTAAAACACTGCTCTACGGTACTCGCAGCGTGAGAACTGAGAACTGAGAACTGAGCGTAAGGTCGGAGCGTGAGAACTGAGAACGGGAACAAGGAACTCGAAAAGGGAACTAATAGAGAACAAGSGAACGTTACCCAGAGGCTGAACCCACCCCCCTCGTCCACAACCTCCTGGTGCTTGCCCTGCACATTTTCGCACAATTCAGGTCGCTGAAGCGACRGGACAAGATTGTATGCACAGCACCAATTCCTTGACTCACTCCCCATCTCCTTTCTCGAGCGCTATGGCACTCTCCGTCAGCTCCTTGGCTACATGCCCTTCCACTTTCCTCTCCGGCTCCAGCTCTCTTCAGGTATGTCCCGTGCCAATTCTTCCTCGTCGCTTCGCAAATTCATGGCAGAAGCTTCAACGCCTTCCATTCCTCATTTCGGGATGATCAAATTCATGCATTCTCGCAGCTGCTTGGTTTGTAGACTTAGTTCGATAATTTCTGTCTTACACGTCGTTAGGGTTGTGAGTGAGTCTAGTTGTCTGAATGAATGGCGTGGTTTTTGTTGAAGGTGAACCGGGGTGAGTCCAGGGTGACGTGCAAGAAGGCGGATATTCATCCCAAGTTCTTCGACGACGCCAAGGTTTACTGCAACGGAGAGCTTGTGATGACCACCGGGGGCACGCAGAACGAGTACGTGGTGGATGTGTGGTCGGGGAACCACCCTTTCTACCAAGGCAACAAGAATGCTCTTCTTCTTGACGCGGACCGAGTGGAGAAGTTTAGGCAACGGTATGGAGGCTTTTCGAATATTCAGGAAATTCCTACCGGATTGACAGGTGAAATTGTGTTTGAGAAGAGGAAGAAGGGAGGTCTCAAGGGAAAGGGAAAGAAGTAGAGGACGAAGTTTTCAAGATACAGAATTTTAGGTTTGAAATCTGCTTGTMCCAAACAGGAAGTAGAATTGTATTCTTCTCTACCATTTTATTCTTGCAGTTTTTGTACGCTCTTGTATTGTTAGAGTCGGAACTCGGTCCAATTTTTGCACATTACTGGAACATCCGATTTACCAACTTTTGTTATGGACATGAGTTGCAAGGGNTCTGGTCAGTGCAAGGAGAGTTTTAGTGTTTAGACCTATTGTTCACCAAACAACATTTGAATGCTTGAACAGGAATCTCCTTGTTATTGCAGCATTGTGCAYGTAAAGAATCTAGTTCACAAGAAAAGAACGTCTGCGCCTCATATTCCAAGAAGAGTGAGTTTTATGTTTGCGGTTCTATAATTTCGGAGAGTTCATAGAGGAGAAAATATTTTTACCTTGCTGATGGTACAGTGGCTGGTACTATTGTAGTTGTTGTTGACAACAATTTCCTGAAGTACATTCCGCCAAATTGTGGTGTTTGATGTTGTAAATGTACGAGTATATTAACCTTGAGATTTCCTCATGACCTTCTCTTCAATCCATGCATTAACCCCGGAGGGACCAAGAGGTGTGAGTGCATGGAAACCTCTCTGAACTGGGAGAATTTGGGCCGCCATTTTGCCGCTGAAGAAGCGAGCTTTGATCGAGTAAACGTGATGGCTGAAGGACTGTCATTTGGATTGTATGATTGTGCGCTTTGAAGTGAAAAAAGGGTCCTTCATTTGAAGAAAAATGTTCACTAATTTAGGGGCAGACGCAGCATTGACCTCTGCTCACAAGTATCATAAAGGTTACTCCCCATTACAGCAGAACCTCCCTAATTCAATAAGATTGGGACATGGTCTCACATAAGGATTGGGACTGATCTTCATATGTGATTAATATTAGGGGTAGTCACGGCTTCTTCACCTCCACAGGGTTTCCCTGAGAATGGACATGTGGCGCATAATTACAGGTTGTGCACGGAAGGTGGACCTCAAATTCTTCAAGAGTTTGGAGTGCCGTTTCTTTTCTTGCGGAGGTGAAGAAAAGGCACTTTCAAGGCTTTTCTCAGGGAATTTTTGACCCCTCCCACTGTGCTACTTTCACCCGTAGCAAAGTTGAGTCTAGTTAACCAATCAGATTGGACAGAGATTTGTGCACAATTACCACCACCGGTAAATTGATTCTCATGTATTGATTCTCCATGCTTGTCACACTAGAAAGGGGTGTCACACCTCCTCCGTGCACAACAGCTCCCCATTGGCTCCTTGTTTCTCTTGCCAACTTTGAATTCTTCAAGAAAATTGAATTCTTCGAGGAGCTGTGACTACCCCTAATCAAATTCTATTAGGGGTAGTCAGGCTCCTTCATGCCCATTCAAATTCTATGAGAATGGACACATGGTGCATAATCAGTGGGTGTGCGCGGAAGGTGGAGCTTGATTTCTTCAAGAATTCGAAGTGCCGTTTCTTCACCTCCGCCGCAGAAAAGCCTTTCAAGGCTTTTCTAATGGAATTTTTGACCCCTTCCACTACGCTGCGCAAAGGTTCAATCTCATTAACCAATCAGATTGGACCGAGATTTGTGCACAATTACCACCACCGAGCTTGGTAGGTAAATTGATTCTCATGTTTTGATTCTCCATGCTCGTCACACCAGAAAAGGGTGTCACACCTCCTCCATGCACAACGACTCCTCATTGGCTCCTTGTTTCTCTCGCCAATTTTGAATTCTCCGAGAAAATTGAATTCTTTGAGAAGTTGTGACTACTCTATTGTTAGGCCGGGGCTAGTAATCGATGTTCTTTGACAAAACTTTATTGAATTTGAGAGGATTGAGTTAGGAAGTTTGTACTGTAGTGTCAGGCTAAGCATGACTTGAAGGCATGCTAAATGAGTGCAAAGTTTGACCGTGACAATCGAAATTTCTAGTAGTACCTTCAACCTTTTGATATCCATGCTCTCGTGTAAACATGAAACTAAGGTAAGTACACCTAAAACTGACAAAATAAACAATTCAACATGGTTCCATCATTACATTGAATTCTAAACCCTTTTAGGACACATCAAGAAAAAACTATGAATTATTTAAGTGTTGTAGGTGTTTTTAAAACCAATACTAGACTCTTCTAAATATTGTAGTGGGAGTACATTTCAAGCAAGAGTACATAGATGTTGGTTTTAGGTGTAGTTACATTAGTAGACATCTACATCTATCAATCATCACTACAAGAGAAAGGGGTGTTTTAAGTAGTGTCCTAGACATCATGTCTTTTAAGTAATTACAATAAATTTTGTTCTGGATTATTTTTTAGTTACCTGTTTTTTATTTTGTCCCAATGTTAGTTCAATGTATAACTTTTTAGCCATGCATTTATTCTTGGAATAATTCACTGAAATTTARTTTTAATTGCCCATTTGTGATAACAATATGAAAATTTGTTTGCAATGCCAAGATAATATTATAAAAAAAACTTAGAGCATACAATATAAAATTTATCCAAACAATTGACTACAAAGGGCCAAGGAATAGCAAACCATTTCTTATGTAACCATGTTTTTATAATTAAAATTTTAAATAAYATGTGCATTTTAGTTTTTTCACATTTTTTTATTAATAATTGACTGAATTATGTTCTAGATTTAAAATCAGGAATGACATGTATTGCACAATTGACCCTATTATTGCTCTACAAATATTCAAAACTTTACAAAACTTTACAAAACTTTGAATATGTAAATGTCTTTGGAGTTCTAATAAGGCTTCATTAATTTAGCATGTCCATTTGATTGGTAATCCATAAAAAGACAATTAATTCCTCTTCAATTGAAAGCCACAAGAATATTGAAAAAACAAAATTAATGTGAACTGTTATTATTAATTGAAATGTTTTATATACCAATAGGAAATCCTCTATTTTTGAGCAAATATCTCGAACCGATTTAACTAATATCATTATGATTTTTCACAATAAATTTAAAGCACCAAATTTAGAATATTCAATAATTTTTAACATCCTTGCCTTGATGCAAAGAATATAGAGGATGGTGAAACAATCAAATGGCTAGGAAAAAATGGAGGACTTTTAGACACCAAGAACATACATTTATATGTGACTAAAGTGTTTTTTGTGTGTTTCATTATACTGGCATTTTGATGTGGTGACTTGAACAAATAAACTTCGTACCTATTGAGGCCTACGATGAAGTCCAAATCTTTAAATTTATAAAGATGTCTCATAAATTGCAATTTAGAACAATAATTATGAATGATAACTTTTAAACAAAAAGTTGTAGAACATGATATGTAGATTATATCAATATTATTTAATGTACCATTGTACTAACCAATATTTGTCAATGATTTCTAGCCAAAATTTGAAAATTCYTTCTAAAATCCATTAATTTTAAAATGGTAAGTTCTAACTATGGATTTTAAAAATGTTTTATTTATTTATTCAATTTGTTTTTGAAGTGTTAATTTTTGAATTGGAAAAGTTCTTTTTAAAGTGAATTATATTTGATATGCCCTTTAAATTTTAGAATTTGAGTTGCATACTAAAGTCTTAAAAATACATTCCTTTGAAATGCTAAAGAACTAACATAAGAATTTGTCAACAATAACGTGAATGAAAAAGCAACTAAAGGTCTTTTGTGATTGGTCTGTTTTCACTCATTCAATGTTCAAAAATTGAACTTGTAGTCCTCAACCCTGAACATGATGCTAGCACATGAGTTTAGAGATGTGAGCCTACAAGCCTTGAATCTAGTTGTATGTATGTATTTACAACCACTTGAAGGCATTTATAATGCATGTATTTATAACATAGATACACTATAAACATGGAATTTTTTTATAATACTTGTACCTATAATATAGGCAACTATAATCATAAAAGGTATATATAATATAGACTCCTAGGCTCATGGGCTTAAAGATTCTATGTTCACATGTGGATTCACATGCTAGCATTCCATGACCCCAAAAAGGACTAGGCATTCAAATTTTGAACAATGGACAAATACTTGTTTTAGTTCTTTAATAATTGTGTGGTATAGATTCTAAAGACTTTGCTTGCAAATATTCTATTATTCAATAGGTATTAATAGGTTTAGCTTCAAAAAATAATTCTTTTAGTTCAAAAAATGATCCTTCAAAAATGACTCACATATAAATGATTGTAATCTTCAAAAATCACTATGATTAGAATTTAACATTTTTGTTTTGAGCACTCGTTGATTTGACCTTATGGATATGATCTATGAATCATATTTTACAACTATTGTTTAATAATTATCATTAAGTTATTCATCTAAATTGTATTTTAGTATATATCATCAAAAATTGGAAATTTGGACTACCCCTTGGTCTTTAAGGAATTAAAGTGTTATTGCATGTAATATTAAAAAGGACTCTAATCCTTTTTCATAGTGTACAAAAGAAATTCTACTAAGATATGCACATGTATAACAGACCAAAAAAGCTCATGTACTACTATGATATTGTCTAAACTTTTATTGAAATTTATTGGCAAATGATAGGAGATTTTGACACATTTTGTTTGCTTTTTTCAAACTCCATTTATGAAAAAGTGTGAATTTCCAAAGTGTTGATGACAAACCTAAAATCAACTTTAAGTTCTCATATTGATATCACTTGCTTTATAGGCATGATTATTTAGGGTTTGATTTTGAATAAAGCTTGCATTTAATGGTAGTTATCTTTGGCAATAATCAAATGCCATTCAAGATACCATTTATTTGTGACAACTACCCACAAATTTCACTTGGCTTAAACCAAAAACAAGTGGGCAAAAAAAATTCAAAAGTCTCCCTATCCAAATTTCCTTGTTTGCCACTGAAAAGTCCTCCTTTGAAAATCATGACCTCTCAATTGGTGTAATCTACCAAGCCTTGAGGTAAGTTCAATTATGATTTTGAAGAGCTCAAAATTGGAGCCTCGGGGTAAGTTCAATTATGATTTTGAAGAGCTCAAAATTGGAGCCTCGGGGTAAGTTCAATTATGATTTTGAAGAGCTCAAAATTGGAGCCTCGAGGTAAGTTCAACTACAATTTTGAGGAGTTCAAAATTTGATGACTCTTCTCCAACATAGCATTAGATGTTTTTGAGGCTTCCAAATAATTATTTTAGGGTTATTCTCCTTGTTGTTTCTATGTTGTAAACCAGCCATTTCTAGTTAGAATATTTAGATTAAAAAGATTTAATAAAAAAAAGTATATATATATATAACTACTACAAAACAAAAAGTGATTTTAAAAAAATCAATTGAAAAACATGTTAAATAGTTAATTAAAAAAATGAATGAATATTATCTTACTTTGGGAGTCTCTCGACCACATTAGATTGTTAATGTGGCAAATTCCCACGGTTTAGGAACTCCAAGGAAATTGTGGTCTTATTGCGGTCCAAAAAAACATCTGATGGAAGAAAATGCTCTCCACCTTCTTGACCTCTCATTTCATGACATAAAAACAATTTTCAAGGACTTCTTGATTTTATCCAACCAAAACTTTCAAAAATTTGTCCCTTCTGGTTTGGATTTCCTCAAAGTGGGCCTTACTGAACATTTTTCATTCATGTCCATTCAAGATTTCTCTTAAAAATACAGGTTTTATACTTACTCAAAGGAAAAAATTTCAATCATATATTTTTTAGGACGAGGTTAATTTCTTTTTGCCTTTTGATTGACTACCATATTAACGAACAAAACCTTGGAGTAAAACCTCTCGTGAAAATTGTGGTGTCCATCGTCAGGGTTTAGGGTTTAACAGGCAGGGAGAAGGCAGGGCTTAGCGGAAGGTGCAGTGTACTCGGCTTTCACTTGCTTCTGGATGCTTCCACCGCCTTGGTCCCTKTCCTTCCTTCTGTCGATCCATCATACACAAATTGCGCCACAGCTGCAGCGACTCTTGGCTTGTCCATTTGAAGATTTTGAAGCACCTCCTGGTCCTGCCACTCTCCCATTCTGCCTGTCGCTCCTGCGCTGCGATCGTGCTTCACGTTCTCGTTGCGGGAGATTAAAGGTCAGGGTGTGCGGCGCGGGAGACTTTAGGCAACAATCATGTATCGTGCGGCGGCGGCATTGGCGTCCCGTGTCAGCAGGTGCGATATCACTCATTCACTCGTGCTTCGGCTCGCGAGAACCGACTTCTTTTTACCCCGAAAGTGGATGTCGATTGTTTCTTGGCGCGATTTGTAGTACCGAGTCCGAAATGTTGTTTTGTATGCTGTTTCGATGACATTCCGCGTGTTAGGGCATCGGTGATCGGAAGATTTTGTGATGTGTGTGATTCGTGATCATCTTTGATTGCGTTTTCTGGTTGCATCAAAGCGACCTGTTAGGTGTTATCAATCCTCTGCTATGGCGATCGTGAATTCTGGCCTGAATTTGCACCAGCTGACTTGGTTTATGAATATGTTCGGCATTGGTTTGTGTGGTAACCGTTCATCTYGGGTCAWTAATTTTGTGTTYTGTTCTTTCCTTGGTGTGTTTTGCAGGGGACGCTCACTTGYGCAAGTAAAATTTCTMGAAACCATCCTTTCTGGGATTTTTCATGGACCATGCAATCTGGAGATACCTTTGCAGCTTAATCACCAATGCAGAACCTGTTGATAAATGTTAATAGTGACGAGTACTGTCGTSAGTGTAAAGCTGTATCTTTTCTTGTTCTGTTTCACTCCTATAGTTTCGCAGTGGAGTGTGCAGTTTGCAAAGCAGAGCCCCGGTAATTAGTTTTTGAGTCCAAAAGACTGACCACCGTCTTATMCAGTAGGGTAGACAATCATACTTCAGCATTTTCACCACTGTGTCGGAGTTTTTAATTTGGGATATCCCCATAGAGTTGCGGAAAGCTCTTAAGGTGCCAGAGCCTATTACCACTATGTATGAAAACCTTCTTCGATTTCGAAGAGGAGGATTGTAGGTCATTATATGGGAGGGATGACAACCCCATTCCGCCCGAGATGAGTGGCCATAGACTTCTAGCGAAGCCATGCTTCCACGACTTTCCCAGAAGTGCTCAATTTTTATGAATCGATGAGTTGCTGTTGGTCCCCGTGTTCATTTGAGGAGACGGGGTGGGTTCCCTAACCGTTTTAGTCTCCTCTCTCTTCCAGGATGTCCGAAAGTTGCAGTCAGTTCGGCATTTTTCTGCCAAGGATATTCGTTTCGGAGTTGAGGCTCGTTCTCTTATGCTCCAAGGCGTGGAGCAACTGGCCGATGCCGTCCAAGTAACGATGGGCCCCAAGGTCAGCCACTCTTGTTTTTCACTGGGGACATTCCATTTGCAGTCTAGATAGTGGGCACTCCATGTGCAGTTTTGTCATCGTGGAAGACGATGCTCTAAGAGGATACGGATTCCAGTTTTTGGTGTCGCATGTGCCTCGTACGACTCATTTTGTTATTTTTTCGCATTCTAGAGCTGTACGTCTGGTGATTTCTTGTTGGTGTATGTTTCGTATTGATTCCGTTGGTGCGTGCTCAGAATTTTTTTTCGTTTCTCTCATTTTTGCAGGGCCGCACTGTTGTGATTGAGCAATCGTTCGGTTCTCCCAAAGTGACGAAGGATGGTGTGACTGTGGCGAAGAGCATTGAGTTCAAGGACAGGCTTAAGAATTTGGGAGCCTCGCTCGTGAAATCCGTTGCTAATTCGACCAACGACATCGCTGGAGATGGTGAGTGCACTAAAATTAGAGAGTCCAGTTTTGGGATGTACCGTCTTCAGTTCTTAAACATCTCTCGAGGGACGTAACCCCTAATGGATCCTGAGTCCTACACATGGCATCGTTATTTTTATCGAGAAGTTCTGTGTGCGTCACTTCGGGTCTATTTTGCTTACCAGTTTGATAATTTATTGAACCACCACATGAAATGATCTTCACAAAGAAATTTGGTATCGAAAGTCTCCCCACCTCGACTATGTTTTCCACATTGTGACTATCCGAATTCGAGTTTCAACCTTGAAATGTTGTTTATGATATTTTCGAYAGAAACAGCCCACTGATCCCTGGGATTGKCTGACTTTGATCAATTGGGTTTTGCAGGAACAACTGCTGCAACAGTGCTGACGCGAGCCATCTTTGCCGAGGGTTGCAAGTCCGTAGCTGCTGGRATGAACGCCATGGACTTGCGCAGAGGGATTACCCTGGCCGTTGATGCTGTTGTGGCTCATCTGAAGAGCCAGGCCAAGATGATCAGCACATCCGATTTTAGATTATTTTTCGCCAGTGCGTTGATCGAGTTTGAGGGGATTCGCCAGCACTCGTTCCACGGCTTGAGAGGACTGATCGGGGAGTTCATCTGGAGTAGTTGCTAGAACACGCGGCACATTTCGGCCACACCATGTAATCAAAGAGTCGGCTTTGTTACCTTCTGATCTTTCCGCTGCAGCGATTTATACAAGGGAGAAAGGTTTGACTAGTTTCGTGGATATTTTTTTCCTTCCTTTTGTTCGAGTTGTGTTGATGATGGCGCAGTTTATCAACGCATTGGAGGAGATTTGTGAAGCGAACAGTGGGTCATCTATACCAACGTTTTGGAGGTGGAGCACTACGAGGGTTGACTTTTCCATGAAAGTCATATGAATAAAGTTCCATCTATGGCCAAAGATTGAGTGAGCAATACCTTTTTTTTTTTTTGCCCTCCCCCCAAATGGCTTATGAGTGTGCGAAGGATGAGTGGGTTTCCAGTGTCGTTGATGTCTTTCCATTCTGCGGGAACTTTCGAGAAGAATTTAACCGTGGAAGTGTGCTGAGGTCGTTTTGTGCCTTTTGGAAGGTCAAGTAGACTCTGCATAGTGAGGATATGATTTTCATGCAATTTTTTCTGCGCAGTTTTGTCGATGCGTTATTTGCATTTGACATTTTAGTTGTTGTAAGATTTTATATGGGATGTTTATCGATTATCTTGTTTATTACCCTGTGTACGTTATTTCAATACTTTGAGGGTTTTTTCCTCGAAGACTTGATTTGACATACAAAACAATATTTTATGCTTTTGATCAGAAGTAATAAAATAAAGCTTATGAGTTTAGTTTATACTCAACGCGGAAATCTTAAAAAACTACTTCAAAACAAGCTTCCTAGTGAGGGGGTTTGATGTTGAGTATTTATAAACATGTTTTTAAGTATATACTAATTTGTGAGTATTGATGGTATTTTAAAGTGTTTGAAGAACTTTTGAGTAATGTCCCACATGTATTTTGATAGGTACACAAATTAAAATTATGTTTTTCCGGAAGAGGTGTCCGGATAATCTAAAAATATCCACCTCTCAATTCAATAGCCTAATAGCCTATTCTTTATAGATTTATCGTTATTCACATTTTGTGCATAGTCAAGATCATACAGTGATCTTTGAAGCATTGAGAGGTTAGCCCTTCCACTTTCCAATTAAGCATTGTTTTTGGAGATTCGTTATAAAATGGGTGATGAAAATAAAAAAAGGAGCTAATGAGTATGGCCAGGTTGTTGATGTCATTGCAAGAATATCACATTTTTACTATAGGGTTTAGGGTTTAGAAATTCAATTATACTCACAAATTAACGTAAAAAAACAAATAAAAAATAATTGTGATGTAATTGGAATGACAAGCACGAGATGGCAAGATTTCCTTTATTCCATTCTATTTATTTTGAAAAATCATGTTTATGGTCTTAATTTTTGAACTGAGAATGAAACTTGGCATAAACCAATTGTGATATTATTCAGAAAATCATTGAATCTTATTTTGAAGATCGTTACTGAAGAAATGATAGACAACCGGTATGAGAACCAAGAGATATTTAGATGGATGAAAACTGTCACTCTTTGCAGTCATGAGAGCAGCTTGAATTTATTCATGGTCTTCACAGTGGATTGCAGCGCTTCAAAGGCTTAATAAGGCTTTGACTTAAATCAACTTTGTATATATTGTACATTAATTTTTTTTGCTTGTTGAGAGAGTTGTGAAGTAGTGATACTAAATTAAATGTGGGCTTCTATTCATTTATTATCATGAAGTTTAGAACTGACACATTGTGTTAGACGAGTAAATTTATAACTAATAATTCCYCATTGATGAGGTTCAACAAAACGTGACTTGTGACACGTCTAGGAATTTATAGGGATTCCTCCGGCTTCCTTCACATTTATGAGACTTATTTGCTAAAAACAACTTAGTTGTGGTTGCAAAGTTCCACCCACTCCCACGATCAGAATGGTTTGTCGTTTGTACTTGAATTAATGTCATAGTAGTGCATGGAGACTTGTGAGAATAATGTAGTTCTCAAGTATGACTAACGAGACCACTTGTGAAGTTAGTTTGTTGTGGCCGGTTCCCTTTTCTAATTTGCTTTTAATGAGTATTTTTAATTTTTAATGAGTTTTATGAATTGATATTTCAAGYGAAGAAATACACAGGACAAAGCGAGTTGCTTGAATATATATTTGAAATTTTAAAATATGAACATTTAATTAATGAGAGCAAGACAATAATTTGAGTTACTTGCATGTTTTTAATATCTACGAGGTACAAAAGGTACTCGCAAATACTAAGCATGTCCTTGTGTGGTTTTCCTACTAGTGTATATGTATATCAAAGAAGCAATATTAACCACTGAGCCTAGTGGAGTAGCCAAGTGTAAGTACCACATCTTGTCRAATGAGAAGAAGCCCTTGTCCGATGACATTCAAACACTTAATTACGAACAATATTGGCTACCAATTTGTACTGTACGCACTACTGCAATATAGATGGGTGYTTATGTCAATTATTTTAAAGATTTGTTTGCTTGCATTTTTCATTTGGTCTTGTGTTCTAATTGTTGGGCTCTTGGTTTCATCATTGCAGMGGCACTAATAACATATGCCCATGTTGTAGCAAAGAGAGAATGAAAGTTGATGAACAGCGAAGGGAGGGAGTTCTGGAGGAGGTTTTGTTACCACTTAGCAGAAGAACTATAGAAGAGGAGGTGCTCCAAGATTACAAACTGGCTTTGTCGGATCTCAATACTAAACCCTATGTTCTTCTATATATATTGATTCCTTGTCTTTCCACTATAACAAACATGTTAAAAAAAAACCGCACTCAAATTTGAGTGCGGTTATTTTTTAATGTCCCTAGATGTGTCTAGATAGATGAGGTAGATATACAAACATACTTAGAACAAACCAGCTCCATGTGATGACTTGGTAGGATGGGCTGTAGAAAACAAGGATGGGACATATTGCTCATTATTTACAAAAGATTCATTTCTCTTAGTTTGCACATTTGGATCCACATATCTCTCTTCTTTCCTTGGGAGGGAGGGAGTTCTAAAGCTAACCGTTTGAGGCGAAAACATGATTTAAATAAATATGGATTTCAATAAATATCCATATTTAAAAATGAATAAAATATTCATTCTTGGAAATAACATCCTGTTTGTTCCGYGTTCRTGTCCRTGTCCGCRYACGCACCCCTACACATAYGRGAATTTTTCAAGAAATTCTCCACATCCTTYGGGTTCTAAATATTAATGGATTGC
Organism: Pleurozium schreberi; assembly: GCA_006891605.1. Taxonomy (NCBI): domain Eukaryota; kingdom Viridiplantae; phylum Streptophyta; class Bryopsida; order Hypnales; family Hylocomiaceae; genus Pleurozium; species Pleurozium schreberi. The sequence goes on from VACF01001281.1 coordinate 23,594, forward strand.
TCATTCAAGGTGGCCGTGATTGATCACTCCTTCCCGTAGCCTCCAGCCATTCAAATAACTAACTATGCAAATTAAAGTGAACCTCACCGTTTCCCTCTAAACCCGCACTTCCAACATTCGTTTGCCAAACTTCAGGACTTCATTTTGTACAATTACACCCTACACAAGTCAAATTCACTCTGGATGCCACCTCAAGGTCATACATGGCACTATTCTATGCCATTTCCAGCTCRTAYGTGTGCCAGTTCGCTCCTCGACAAYCCCAAATCACCACGCTTTTGCTCTRTTTTCTCTCMCCACTTGCCATCTTTCCATAAAATTCCTGCCACTTTCACCCCTCTTTTGTGCCGTTTTAATGGAATGGCGCCATTTTAACGGAATTCCCCTTAGRTTTACAATCTRTTTGTCGTCCACTATACGCGTTGMAGGGTTAACYTTTAGTGCCCAGGGTGGTTMTAGACAAAGCACAGATTTTTGGTGGATTTTTTCTTAGAACTCTCTTTGATGAAATCAGTGATACTATTTATAGTACTTAACCGTATAATTGGAAGCATAGCTTAATCAAACAAGTGTTAGTTAAATCTTGGTAAGATCATACTGCTGGATTGAAAGATTATAGTGTGTCTTTRAACAGTATAATGCACACTCAAAAATGAGACTTTAGAGGGTGTGTGACTTSAAAGTTAAACAAAATTCGTGTTAAATTTTTAGATATAAAAGTGAAGAGGTTCACCAATGACCTATTTCAACCTCTCTCCATTGCAATCGTTCACRTCAAGAATAGACTCACACATAATTATTGTGAATTTTATAARTGARAGTGAGTTATCCATATACGGTTTAGGACAAAAATTTATACGRTAAAATATKAAAGGAGTTGGCAGATTGATCAAGATCGGAACACATGCACTAATGGAACATGAACAAGAGAACACAATCCAAAATAATAAAACAAGATAATAACTCCCGAACACAAGAAATACCGCATTGTACATGTGTTGTATTTGTGAGTATTTGGTGTATTATCAAGTATTTGCAGTATTTTYGCGTTTTGTTCATGGGTATTTTGATAGTTGCCCAACTCCAAATTGAAATTTTATTTTTCAAGAAGATGTATCTTGTGAATCTCCAACTCTRAACATCAAAATTCAASTTTGAATTCTTCACGGATTTTCCGTTATTTCCATTTTTGACACATGAGTGACCACGGTGTGGTCTCCTAGGMACTAAAGGGTTAATGATGAGTGTTGAGGCTCTTTGTTCATGAACAATATATGTTGTGATTGGTTACTTTCTCATTTTGGGTTTGAAAAAAACACATTTACAAGGTACATTGGTACATACTTCTCGTTGGTTGAAATTTGCCTTCTTTATACATATTGGAGACCTTTGGCAACACAAACTCTATCTTTTTATTTTATTTTTTTACACATAAACTACATTTTTGCAACCCGTAGCAAGTTTTTCACCTTGATAGTTTAGGGTCAACTCAATTTTCAAAAAAATTCAATATCAATCAAGGAGAGTCGTCAACAATGATCTGATAAATTCTTTAGTGTCAATAAATTTTCAAGCCTTCAAATTGGAATGTGTCCTCCAAAAGCTTAGATCTATTATATACATTGTGTATCCTCTTCAAAGCCAAAACAAAAGCATCAGCAAATGCAAAATTCAATATTTCATGTCGTGCATTTGAGATTTCGGAATCGATGTTTTCTAAAAAAAAACATTCTATTCAAAGTATTTTGTAATTACTATGAKTTTTATAAGACTTTTTTTGAAGAATCTTATGGACTTCATCTTCATTTATGTAATTATGAAAAATTCAAGATAAATCGATTTAATAATAATTTTTATGACAAAAAAATTCCAAAAATATAATAGATTTTGAAATGTGAAAGTTTAGTTGGGTAAACTTAGTGTGTACGCTTAAGAGTTAAGAGGCACCCACATTACATCACCATACTTTCTATGGAGGTTCACGCTCTCCATAGAAAGCCGTCCTTACCAAAGTCTTTTCTTCTTCTAAGCACTAAGCACTTGATTCACCCAACATAAGGCCGACGTGAATTTGATCACATATTAATTCGCACTTGAATTTACACCCAGGAGTTTCCATGTGTATTTCAGAAGCCATTATTCTAGGTGACATTTGGTATGATTAGCCTTGACTCTATCTAGAACTACAAGGCACCCAGATTATTTTGGGAATGAACTAATMTTTGTCCATGCGGGTCGCTGCTATTGACAATCTCRAGTTRGCTCTTTTYGTATATATATAATTTTTTWAAACTTTTTTTTTAGGGTAATACACGTGTACTACCTAGGAATAACTTGGGCAATATGTGAGTGATACATAGGTTTAATCCATGAATGCTTAAAACTTTTTCCGAATTTTGAGAATTGCAAAGATGCATTAAAAAAATGCAACTAAAAAAGGTATTTTGAACTTGATGTATGAATAAAAGTTGTACATTATGAATTTTAGATTCTATCTTTTYGGTTAAATTTATGATCGCAATCACCAATATTGTTGTATAAAATTTGAAATGTGGGGTTCCAACATGCAGCCAATTGATTAACCCCTAAACTTCCTTGCGCCTCTTCAAATTTGACGGTTTTGCAAAAATGCATTATAAAATGCAACTAAAAGGGATATTTTGAACTTGGAATAAATTTTTTACATTTTGAATTTTAGATTCTATCTATATGGTTAAATGTGCAATTATTGTCACCAATATTTTGTGTAAAATTTGAAATTTAAATTCAAAATTATTTTGTAATTTGATTAAGAATAAGATATTGACAATAAAAAAATGGAAATATATTGATTGATTGATATAGATTGTTGTATTGATGATATTCTTACTACTTAGTAAACAATAATAAGTGAGATCTTTGAATTTTTTAGGTTTTGTTCTCAAATCATTGGTGTTGTGTATCCATGCCTATTTAGGTTCAAAAACTTTAGAGGGTGTAACTTTTGCATTACCAAAAGGAGGGCCATTTTGACAATCTTTTTGAAACTCAAATGTAAAGAGATTGATTTTTGATACTAATGTCTCAAAACAAATATAAAAAAAAGTGGCAAAAGAATTGTCTACTTTGATAGCTCTTCCTTATGATAGACAAAAGGCCAATATTTAGATGGAAATGGATGACTAAATACTTCAATTTAATCATCAACTATCATTTTCATCGCGAAAAAGTGCAATGTTGGAGAGTGTGGGTGGCTTGGAGTATTAATGAATGCTATCCTTTTTAGTCCATTCATTCTTTAAAAAAATCATATGTTTTCAAGATTTGATGGTTTTGATCTTGTTTGGTGAAGATCATACATGTACAATAAACTACTTGGGCCTAGCCAATTCCCAACTACATGCACTACTATATTTCTTGACCCTCCAATCCATTAACATATTGCTTTAAATTGTAGAAGATAACCAGAATTCACTCTTGTTGACACTAATTCAACATTTCCATGTGTATGAGAATAGCAYATTTTTGCATATTTAACTATAGGATCTTGCAATAGAGTAGTATGAAAATGTGTGGAAGAAATTTTAAAAACTTTGACTTGATAAATTAAAGATAAATGCATCTAAAGTGAAGAAATCATGGTTTTTTGGCACCATGGAAAATTAGTTTATCAAAATTTGAATCCTCTTAACTTAAAACTTTTTCACTACACATTTTGAATTAAAGAAAAATTATGGTGAAGAATTGAGTTGAGAGTCTTAAAAAATTAAATAGAAGTACATTTGAAATAGAAGAAAAAACTAATGTGTTTAATGACTCTAAGATGGAATTAGAACATACTAATTCCAATGGCGAGATTGTTCTAAATATCAAAGTTAACCCTTTGGAAGTTTTTGTTTAGAAGAAATGTGAAAATTGAGCTCCATATCAAATCCTGTTCATTATTTTTTCAAGAAGATGCTCTAATTGCAAGCAAAACAAACTTTCTATGACTTTCACATCATAAGTCCAAATGGAATGAATAAAAGCTTCCTATTTAGACAAAGATACAATATTTGAGAAACAAAATTCTAAAATTTTCTTTTAAATTTTTGTGAATTCATTTTGTTTCCTGTTGAGTTGAATTTCAGGCTTATTGTGTTATAACTTTTGCTTCCAATGATCAATTGAAATAAAAACTATATCTCCATCAAGCTAACACATTTTTTTTCTACCCTATGGAAAAATTCAAAAGTTTTGCCAAAAATTGTGCTCATAAGAATGTATCCAAAATCCATTTTGTCACCCCATATGCACAATGGATTTTAAGGAATTAATTACAATTCTTATATGGTATTATCAAAGAAAATGTATACTCTCTTTCTCTGGATTCAAAATCTAAAATCAAAAGAAATGAACAAGGCATTAGAAAAATTTTGGACTTTCCAAAGGGCTACCAGTCCTAGACAAGCAAGTCTATTTCTAGAGCCTATTGAGCTTCTAAGGAGAGAGAATTTCTAACAAAACAAAGATTCACCCTTGTGTAAATATGGGAAGTTCCAAGAAGTATGTTTCAATTTTGTATTCAGCAATCATCAGAGGAAGTTGCTTCACAAGTGCTTCCAAATACCTAAACAACACTTGTCACAAATTTAACTAGTAGTACTTGAGAATAAATGCTTTGACATTTGGGAGTGATGAAGTGCTGAAATAGGAGAGAAGTTCCTCAAGCAAAATAAATGTAATGCACTAAGGGTCCCTCTCGGCACTTCTTGGCAATCTTGTGGAGTGTCCACAATTTTTCTAATGGTTCCGAATAGAGGGTACTTGTACCATTATTGAGCAATGCTCTATAGTTTGAAATCACAATTGGATGGAACAAAGTTAAGACCAAATGACCAATTTGCTCATGAGCAAGGTTTTGATCTAAGATGTCCGCATAACAGTATTGGACATTTTTAAAAGGGTGGCTTGGGGTGTTCATGCATAAAAGAGTGCTATAGGAGATGCAAGTGCATTTTCACAAATACTTTATTTTAGGCATTTAAATGCCCAATTTCCTCAAAAACAAAAAATAGGTTGAACCAACTTGAAAGACAGGGCAAATAACCATTGGTACAAAAAAAGAAAAAAAGAAAAAGAAACACAGTGATCTTCACGAGGGCTTTTTTTTTGGCTTTTTGGTGCCAGATTGCACCAGAAAAAAAAATCTGGCTAAGAAAGGTTATAAAAAATGCCAAAAAAATTGGATGAAATCGCTAGACAACTTTGAAATTAAAAAATATATTAGATGAAATGGCTGTTTTAAATCAATTAGTGTAGGTAACACTATTTACCATTATTAGTGTACTGTATCCCACCGGAGGACTGACATATATTATTAGGTAGCGCAGTAAGCCCACGGAATGAATTTGAACATTCTATCTGGCATGTAGAGCATTAAGTAGACGTGCCAGTGTACTTGCCACAGTAGTTTTTTTTGTTTTTTTTTGTTTTTGTAACAAATGAAACGGAATTTCATTGCAAAGGGGAACAATAACTTACAAACCTACCAGCTACAGGTGGCCTGGCAGGGAGGACAAGGCACAGACCGGGGCACCAAAACAATCGACTAAGGAAGGAGGGAGGACGGCAGGACGCAGTACTTGCCAGTTGCCACAGTTGAAGAAGGCTTCTGAACAGCTAGTTGAAGGATGCAAAGTAATAACCCTTGATTGATCCATTTGAAGGTAASGTACTGTAGGACAGTAGGTGACTGGGTGTTTCCGAAGAAAGTGCTTTCGAGTTGCCGGATTCCAATTGTCTACAGTTGGTACATTCCTAACTTATAAGTTCCAGTACGTAACGCATGACGGACTGACGGAGTGTTGGTGGGCGTTTTCATTTCCGAGGGCTGCCCTGCCTGCCTGTTTCTTTTTCTCCTTCGGGACTCCGTCACTCAGCGTTGCCGCTAAGCTTGTCATGTGAAGCACCTTGTGAAATGARAGTTGGAGGGCTTCAGACATTCACTCGACTAGGTTCATGAATCATGACTACTAACTTAACTACGGAGCATAAGTTTGCCTAGACGGTAATAAGTACTCTCGGGCTGATCGGTAGTTGCAGCATATTAATAACTTTTTAAGTCACGTTAAAACAACTGAAGTCACGGCGAATGTGTGGGCCACAACATTCACGTGATGCTTAAGAGCCTGCTACTGTAGCTTACCTTCAGATCTGCAGTCTGCCAGAGGGCTGGGGGGGGAGGACACGACAAGTTGCAAAGGCGCAGAAGGATCAGTGAGTAAAGCTGTCGTTCAAGTGGATCGCACGTGCATTCAATCAGAAGCAGTGCTCTTCGATGTGGCAAATGGCGATTGGTGAAAGGATTTCCACGTGCTTTCAATCGCACGCTCATAAGTGCGTTCGCTAAGTCAGGTAACCCTTAAAAGGACGGACTGGTGACCGTGGAAATCATCCATGTCAATACCGTGGGAATCACTTGGCTGCCTGTGGTTTTGAAAGAAATCCAAAAGCACTCATTGGAAGTCAAAGCACTGTAGGAGATCTCCCCTATCCACTCAAAATCTCGAGGATGAATAGTCGCACTTTTGGCCTACACAAAATAGGTTATTTGTCATCCATTGGACACAAAATGTGTGCCTCAATGTTGAACCTTGAAAGGACCAAACTGTGTTACATTTGGCATCATAGCCATTTGGGGCAGCCGGGCACCTCATTGTAAATGGAGCTTTTAATTTTTTTTCTTCGAAATTTTCAGACAACATGTGCCCAAGAAGTAGCTTTAAGACCCAACAATTTTTATAACTTTTGACTACATGTTAAAAAGTTGTTTCATGATATGTAATTTTATTTGATCTCTAGGCAGCTTGGGTAGGTCAAAAAATTCTAAAAAAACACACTATTGGTTGGAAATCTCTTCTAACCTTGGTTGGAATTGAGATAGAAACACCCATTAGGCATTAGCGTCCCTGTTCCCATTCTTAGGGTGATTGCATGAAACACCATGCGGTTTTTGTAGTGTTTGGCATAGTACTCATGTTTATTTCGGGAGTACTGTAAAATTAGAAAAACAATTTTCAAAAAATATGAAAAATATATCTAATGTATATATCTATAAGAAGAAGGTACCTCATGAAGGAAAAGCGCAGGAAAATTCTCTAAGTAGGAGAACTAGAAAAGTGCAAAATTCATGAAAATAGGTGTTTTTATGTTTTAATTTGTTATAAATAGGATAAAGAATTTTTGAAGAAACTAAAAATTGACAATTTGGGAGAACTATATGATAAAGAGATTTCACCAAAAAAATGATCTTAAAACCATCTTGAATGTTCAGAAGTACGTGCGTAAGGGAGCCCTGTTTGCACGCATGTAGAGGAAATAAAACAATGTTTTTTTTAGATTCCCTGTGGTAGATGCATGCATGCCTAGTGTGGGAATAGACCACAGAAATTTCATCTCTAGATCATTAATTTTAAATAATCCCCAGTACTAAAAAACCCTAAACTGCAAAGTGTGACAAATTAGCTAAATTGAAATTTAAATATAAAATGATTTTTGAAAATTTCTRAARAATAAGGAATCTGATTGCTATCAAGGTAGACATCTCCAATAAAAATCTCAAGTTAATTGGATTTATACTTCAAAAGTTATAGTGGATAACATCTCCGTCAATCCAAGTGTGACGCAAAATAGTACTAGTCTTTCATGCAATCACCCCTTATATCCCTAGAATAGCACTAAATGTGTTCTTAGACTATACTTAATGTGTCCCCTATGTGTCCTCCAAATGCTTAACTCTTATTCCCCTACGCATTTGAAGGACACATACCCCAAGATTCATACTGAAGTAACTCAACTCTAATTGGCTTACTACTTATTTTTACACATTTTAGTTTAGGATCTACCTATGTGATAGTTTTAGTAGTCTAGGAAGTTGTCACTTTGAAAAATCATAGAAATTTCATACCACATCCAAAATTTCTAAATTTTTATTTGAATATTCATGATTTTTACTTGCTAATACTACAAAATATTATTTTCAGGATAAGGTCCCTCCAATTAAGATGAAATGCTTCCATCGTACTCTTCTTTTCCATGTTGGGTGTTGGATGTGGTTGACACTATTTGGCTACATCGTTTCAAGAATGGCAAAGTTCGTCCCCACTATAGGGGAGGCAACCCATTTCTGATCAAATAAGCAATTGTGCATATTTGGAGCGCAAGTTTTTTGAATGTGGAATTTTTCCATGTACAACAATAGAGTTTGGAAGGATTGCATATTTTTCCAAAATTTTATTACATAAAATGAAATTACTAGTAATTTTTTAGTGGAAGATTCTCTTCAACCTATAATGGTGATATAGTCCTTTCTATTTCTGACCATAGGCTGATTGCAACAGTCTATTGATTGGAAATGGGGAAGTGATCGGAAATGGGTTGCCTCCCCTAGATTCAAAGTACTCATTGAAATTCTTCATTGAGTAGGTTGATTAGTCGGTTAGGCACTTGTACAAATCAGAATAAGCTTGATGCTCCTACCTTGAGCTTATAGCTCAGCCACTGAATCGTACAGTAATTGTGACGGGCACTTTACGTCACTTTAGTGTACTTCGGCAGTAGACACGGGACTACGTATGAAACTGCCCAGATGATGAATGAACGAAGGATGATTTTTGTCTGTATTCAATTATACTCCATCCGTTTCTACATTATTTCATCGTACTGTACAGCACTGTGCTGCGCAAGTCTTTAGCCTTCCAAACTTTCCACGCTCTTTGTGTTGCACGGATTTTGTTTGTGGCAATTTTGGAAAAAGAAATTGGAGTATATTTTGCAAAACATTTTTCAATTTGGGAATGGATGAAATCGTCAAGAAGGGGGGATCACAGTAGGATGATATTGTCTCATTTGAATGCATGAATGTCCATAACATCAATGAATGAATAAAATTTCATCTATAACTGATAATGGATGAACCAACTCATTTTGAATTTATGAATATTTTCAAGCGTTCTATTGCCCATGATTACAAGAGTTTGTACTGCATAACATTCAATAGTCTTCAACCAACCTGCCTTTCCCGCTTTCTTCAGCATGATCATCCATCCAAATCTGGAGGACCAAATTTGAATGCATGGTAACCTGACACCACTAAACACATACCATGCTTTAGAAAATGTTGATGGAGCCACTTGTCAACTACTTTTTGGTGCCAGAGAACTACTTGCAAAACAAACAAAATTACTAATGGCCCTCCATTAGTGTGCATTAGTTTCAACCCAGTTCCTTTCTTGCTGGCATTTTAACAAATTTGACATGTGGCCTAATAGCTACTAATATGGTGTGGAAGATTCCACACAATTTCATCCAATGGATGAAATGGTGTGGAATTTTCCACACAATTTCATGGGGGAAGGCAATTAGTAGTGTTGCTACTGAATGTTATGTGTGTCTGTTTCTTGGGGGGAGAAGTTCATCAAGATTAATTTATCAAATGCAATAGTGAGATTGACATTACTAAAATGTATACTCCAAGAGACTTGCAAAATTAAAAGAATGTGAAAATTTGACTAGGGTGACTTTCATCCAACAGTGTTATTGACTAAACAATTTCATAGATTTGTAGAAAAAGAATACTTTTAAAACATTATAATTACAATATGATCATCATATTTCTAATCCAATCCAACAAAGTTTACAAAATGTCATCAACATTTTTTGTAATGAAGCTTAGAACCAATTTAAGAATTGAAGTTTCAAGTATTATAAAGAATATTGGTGGTACAAATGGTAGATTTAACTATACAATCCAAAATTCAAAATCTTCACGGAATGGTGGTTTCTAATATCAATAATTCTCTACAAATTTCTTTGATGATAAAAAGTTTTTTAGGGTTGCTATTATGTGAGCATAAGAGTGTGAGCCCATGAGCCTACAATACTACGCCTATAATTATTATTGTCACCTATGTAATAGATATATACATTATAGAATCCGTCTATGATTATAGGATATATATGTTACAAATACCCATATTATAGGTGTTTATAATACATAAGCCTTCTATAGTGTGTGGTATCTATATTACAGGTACCTATATTGTAGGCACAATACTCACAAGCTTGCATTCTTGGGCTCACATACTAGCACCGTTGAAAGGTTTTCAAGGTACTTTGATTCATGGATCCTAGAACTATAATATTACTGTTTGATATAGAAGGAGACCCACTATACCCTAACTAAAACTATTCTTTTAATCAATTGTTTTTTTCTTGTTTGCTTGATGTTCATCCATTGTCTTTGACCTTTGATTGTTGAAAGGTCTTTTATATCATTGCTCATTATTCTACAACAATAGACATTGCGAAGTTTCCATAAATTCATTTCTAAAGAAAGTTCTATTTTTTCTTAACTTGATGCTTTTCAATGTTGCAAAACATTGTACACTTTAGCAATGACCCCACTCTTTTTGTTTATTCAAAAAATTCCTCACATTCAATGTAAATGTACCTTCAATCAATGCAAAACTTTATTTCCTTCGATCCAGAAATGGAAAATAGTATGCAAATATAATAGTTGTGTAAAATCTAGATTCAATTGAGTTTAAAGAATCAATTGTACCAAATTAAGCCACCTAACAATGTTTTAATTTTTTCTTAAAAGTGCACTTAGGTAAAGGAACTTTATTCCATCTTTTTACCTGGTTATGTACTTATGTTCAAACAAACTCTCAATATTCATTTCCTATACAAGAATCTAAGACCATATATGATCTATTATCATATATTCTTCAAAGGAAATTTTAAGCCCCACATGCATTTTGAAAGTCAAATATGAATTTTCACATAAATCTTGATTTGAAATGTTTTTATGCTTAACAAAGAAAATATGGCTCCAATAATTTTACTTTTTGCTCCATTTAGAATATTTCCAGAATTCCTAAACTTGCAATTTTGTGACAATTTGAAGATAGCATCTTGAAAGCTCAAAATTCACCACTTTTGAACTTTTTAGATCAAATTTCTCTTGGTGTGAGTCTCAAGGTCAACATCAATTGCACCATGATGTCTGTCACTATTATTTTCATTTTTCTAATATAATTTTTACTATTTTTAGCATTTTGTAATTACTATGATTTTTACAAAGAAATTTCTATAAAAAAATCATATAAAATTCAGTTTGATGTTTTTAATTATGAAAAAATGAGATTGAATTTTACACATATATTACTATTTGTGAAAAATATCAAATTTTTCAAGTGTGTGTTTTGATATAGAAATCTAATGAAGTTTGACCAAGCCCTATATGAAATTAACCTTTAAGGGTGAAGCTAGTGATAGTCCAATAGTGAATGGAGATGAGTCATTTACATTAGTTAGAATGGTTCAATAATGAATGGAGATGAGCACTCTTAGATTCCAAGAATATTATCCATACCTTAACCCCTAAAGTTCCAAGGTCATTTCTCTGTCAAAAACCACTGAAAACTGCCATTTTTGTTGCATTCACCCAAGTAAACAAAAAACAACTTTTTATTAAAATCTAACCATAGGATCTTGTACTTATCTTGTCTTAGATCATGTCCTAAAAATTTCATGAAGTTTGACTGTATAGATTGGAAGATATTAGCATTCAAAGGGGAAAAAGAAAGCTTTTTGAACAATGGCATGCAATTTCAGATGACTTTGACCGCCATTTGCCAAAAAAATTTGCACTACAAACTTTGAATTTAAAATTTTTTATGTTGAATAATTCAGTTGAAAGTCTAGAAAAAAAATTTCAAAAAAAATACACTTGATTTTCAATCTTTAAAAAATTGTTAAGTAGAAGTAGGTCCAAGATTGAAAGAAAAACTAAATGGTTAATAGCTCTAAGATGGGATTGAAACACAATAATTCCAATGGTGAGATTGTTCTAGAAAGTAAACTTCACCTTGTCCAACAATTTTTTTGAAAGATTGTGAAAATTACATTCAGAAATGAATCCTATAAGTTTTTTTTCAAGAAGATGCTTAGATTGCCCAAAAAAGAAGATTGTCCATAGCTTTCTCATTACTAGTCCAAATAGAACGAATCAAAGCTTCACATGTAGACAAAAATATATCATTTTAGGAAAAAAAAATTGAAAATTCAATTTTGAGATTTTTCAAAATTGTTTTTGTTGCCCGCCGATTTCAATTTTGGGTTTTTTGTGGTATAACTTTTGCTCCCGAGCACCAATTGAAAATAAAAGTTATATTCCCACAAAGCTGATAAGTTTTTCTATCTTATGAGAAAGTTTCAAAGAGTTTCATAAAAAATCAAAGTCACATGCACTTGCCCAAAATCCAATTTGTCCCCCGAGGGGACAATGGGACTTTAGGGGTTAAGTTAGGCTATTTGTTTGGTTTGGTTTGTTACGTTGAGATCTCTTGGACTCTACGTCTTCCTGTCAAGTTCTGGGAGGGTCGGAAAGCGCAGTGCACAAAGGGGAGCATAGGCTATGTTGCAAGGTGTTTGGACTAACATAAAAAAAATTATTGAATTTTAAAGTTTCCAATGTTTGAACGAAATCCTTTGAATCTCACTSCAATTCCTTCCGTACTGTAAGAACGTCCAAGAATCTCCAAACTTTCATAACAAGAAAGTTAGAAAAGTAGCACCTTCTCCACTGTAACACAAAACTAATGTCGCTACCCCAATCGTGAAGTAGTTCATTCCATAGCCAGATACGCAATGAGCAATTCGCAAGCTTGCCGATGAATTGATGAATCGACAAAAAAAAATTAAAAACTGCACCACGCTGCCATTGCAAACACGACATGACCTCATAATTGTGCACAAAATCAAGGAATTCAGGATTCCATCTCGTGGSTCTAGATTCATGGCTTCCAGCCAGCTCCGGCCATCAAGAATGTTATGTTCTCACGAAAGCCAGATTTCGAGTTCGGGATGCGATACATCACCAAATTCTAGACCAATTATAATAATTTCGAAATCCAGGCAACAGAAACCAAAAACATGGAAGTTCAGCGAGTACCCTAGCTTCCTCTTCCGAGAAAGAAGTCGGCTCCTCCTGCCCGCACTGCCGCGCCATGAATCTCATCACGAGAACGACTCGTCAACGGCAATTCCGAGTTCTCCTCTACACTCCAGAAAAGAAATCAGACAACAAAACTCTTCAGCAGTAAAATCTCAAGAAATGGTCAAGAAATCTCAAGAAAAATCTTCGGTGAAATGTCATGACATCATCCATGATCACAAAGCTACGAGCTAGCACTTGAGCGTCCCAATTCCGCCAATCCGAATCACCCCCAACGAAACATATCCCACCACAAACACTACCACCAAAAGACTTTAACAAACAAGGGAGCTCACCAGTACCTTCCAAGCACAATCTTCAGGAACCCGACCTCAAAACGGCAATTCCAAAGAGTACACTCCACTCATTCCAGTGCGTGAGAGATCAGTGTAAGAATCCTCTGAGTGCGAGATGAGTGCAAGAATCGAGCAATGCGATGAGGTGACGGACGAAGTTCCACGAGCCGGGTGTGAGCGGTGCGCCGTGAAGGGCAGCTTGGCAAGCCTTGGTCCAACAGAGACGAAGCCGGGCCAGGCCGCTCGATGAGGGGTACAGAACGTAACGATACTGGGATGTGAGAGACAAACATGGAAGAATTTCAAAGTAGCGCAAATACTGTACGTAAAAAGAAGCGAGATAATCTTGCTTGTGCTGACCCTTATTCGCTAACCACGAAATGAGCCCTCGCCGAAAGAATTGAATCCAGCAGCCCTACGGAACATCCAAATGACAAAGCTAGATGATGAACAAATTAATGGGTCCTCCTTGACGACTGATGGAAGTGACCTCGTCCGGTCAAGCATAGCTCTCCCTTGGCCAGAAGTGACGCTTCTTCGATTCGTCCCGAAGTTGTGCTTCCTTGAGGAGATACCCCGAGAGCCAAGAGTGGCAGAGTGACAATTTCTTCCTCTTCTCCGCACTCGGTATCTCCTTGAGGGAGCAACCTCCACTTTCCTTCTCTGCTCTTCCACTCCTTCGAAGCTGCTCTTCCAAATTTTCACCGGCGTCACCCAGTATTCTCTGCAACCCCACCAACGATTAGAGCCCAATCCCAAGGACGCGACCCCCACCCCTCAAGAACATGATCTCTGAACCTCACTCTCGGAATTCAAGTGCCCATGACCTTCTTCGCGTAACCTTGCATCGGCATGAATGTGCAGTCAACTTTTCCACGCCAATGTCCATAATGTGCACCGGCGTCCATGTCCATGTCCATGCCCACCGGTCAGAAATACTGAGTTGCTGAGTTGAGGCAAACAACACGAAACAAGAAACGGTGTGACCTACTTGAGGCAAACAACAATATTAGTTGCTCCGTGGTGGATAGTGGTGAAACTAAACCAGAAAAGCATTGAATCAATGTTGTGCCATCAAATTTTTTAGTAAAACATAAATAAAATAAGCATTGTAAATAATATAATATTAAAGAAAACAAACAAACAAACCAGTTGGAACAAGGAGGAGGTCCAACAAGTAAGACCCACTTCTCCGACCAAACCCTAATCACGTTGGGGAGTGTGAATGCAGTTGTAGATAGGATTTGGGAACTTGAATTCAAAAACGATAGTGGATGCAAGAATCAATGCCATTGTCATTCTCTAAAGGATAGATCCAACAATCTTGCATTGTCCTAGTGTTTGATACTTTGATCCCCCAATTTCTTCTCATTTTTAATTTGACTTCATTACGTGATTCAACCAACGAAGAGCAAACCACTCTTTCCCAACCCAGGTGCTTGATACTTTGTTCCACCAATTTTTTTTCAGTCCGATTTGACTTCTTTACATGATTCTACCAGTTAGGAACAATGTAGTTCTTACCAATCCAAATCTTAGTGTTTGATGCTTTGATCCACCAATTTTTTCTCATTTTGATTTGACTTCTTTATATGATTCAACCAATTAGAATAAATGTTGTTTGCCAACCAATCTCATTCCCGAGATTCCACTTGAGGCGGAAGCTTGAGACATATGTGGGTCTCACTAGATATATTTGAATCTTCCATGGAGAAGTATTAAATACATTTCATTGTTCCCTTCATATTTTATAGGTCCATCTTCCCAAGATACACGCACAAAGATCATTTTCATACAAATGGTTGAGTATTTTTTTACTTCACAATATATTAACTTTCAAATTTTTAATGATTAATTTATTACATGATAATAGATAGATAATTCAAAATTGTAACTTCTCCCTAATATTTATATGATTGAGCAATTCATTGATTCAAGTTGAACATTCTTTCTTCTTTACATTGAAATATTACAAGATTTGTTAGAAGCTTTTTCAAAAACCGGTAGATATTATCTTGATAGTACATCCTTCCAAGCTATGGACAACGTCAATAGACCACTTGAACTATTGGAATATTGCAAATATGTTGCTTGGGACCATGATTTGTCTCTAATTTAGTGGAACTCTAATTTTGTGTGTAGGGTGGTGTTCGCTTAAGGTTTTGTGGCTTATCAAACCCAACCTTAACCTTTCAACCTTGTTGAAGATTCTATGTGTTTGATGGATGATAGACAATCCTATATAAGATAGTAAAGCAAAAGTTCATCTTTGGAATTTTGTGCAAAAAAAAGAGATCTTGCATATTAGTCTATCTTCTAGTAAGTTTTTCTTACACCGTCTCAAATACTTAGCAATTGAGTACTTCTTTTCCTCTTTGTTCAACTCCACAAATGCTTCCTTAACCTCTAAAGGCCCAAAGCCATTTTTCTGTCAAAAAACACTTAAAATTGTCATTCTACTACATTCTTTCAAGAAAACAAAAAAACACTTTTTTTTACAATCTAACCATAGAATCTTTTACTTTACTTGCCTGAGATCATGAAGAAAAAATTTCATGAAGTTTAACCATACCGATTGTAAGATATTAGCATTCAAAGTTTAAAAAAAAAAAATTTTGAACCCTGACATGGATTTCAGATGATTTTGACCGCCAAGTGTGGAAATTTTATGCACTATAGGCTTTGAGTTAAAAAAATTTGGCTGAAGAATTGAGTTGGGAGTCTAGAAAGAAAAAGAAAAAAGAAGCGCTTGATTTTTATTCCTTAAAAGATTGTTAAGTAGAAGTAGGTTCAAGTTTGAAAGAAGAATTAAATCCTTATTAGCTCTAAGATGGAATTGAAATGCAATGATCCCATTGGTGATATTGTTCTAGCAAGAAAATTTAACCTTGTCAAACCATTTTTTGAAAAATTATAAAAATTGCATTCAGAAATGAATCCTATTAATTATTTTTTCAAGAAGATGCTCAAATTGCCCCCAAAACAAGATTATTCATTGTTTATACATTAGCAATCCAAATGGAATGAACCAAAGCTTTTTATGTATAACATACAAGAAGAAAAATTTTAAAATTTAATTCCTAACTTTTTGTAGATTTTTTATTTTTGCCCGCTGAGATGAAATCAGGGCTTTTTGTGGTATAATCTTTGCTTTCGGGCACCAATTGAAGAAAAATTTTTATTCCCACAAAGCATATAAGTTTTCCTGTGTTCTGAGAAAATTTCAAAAAGTTTCACTAAAAATTGAATTCATAGGAACTTACTTGAAATCCATTTTGTCTCCCAAGGGGACAATGGGCCTTTAGGGTTTAAAACGTTGCACCTACCAAAAACCAATCATGRATGATTCAATATACTTGAAGAGGATACATATGGCTTCCAAACTAGCTAGCATCTTATTTATGCAAGAATGATCACTTCTAAATTGAATGCATGGTTGTGATGGGCCAACTCGTAGTTGCTTGAAATGGATAAATGTCCCAAAACAGGCCTTTTTAGAACTGATAAATATTAATTCATGTAATATTTTCAATTTTTTTTAAAATATCAACAATTTCTTATTGCAATCGAGAAGCGCCATTGAAACTCTTAAATGCTTTTGACGACCACTAAAATTACACATGAACTAAATTTGCTTTTTAAACTAATAGTTGAACTTACTTTAAACAAGTGAGAACTAAGAACCACATAATTAGTTGTTTAAAGCTTGGACAACCATTTTTAAGTTTTAGAAGTGCTCAAAACATGTATAATAGAAAATTTGTGAGGATTTTCCTTCTATATAATCAATAAAGCTACTAAATCAATAAAAGTTTTATTTTTCCAACATTAATCTAATGCAATAAAAGTGTCCCAAATTGAACAATTAGCTTTAAAAATACTCAAAACTACAGAGTGAAAAGTGTGGAATCTGGTCCGAAATGACCCTAAACTACCCCGGGTGATGGTGAAAGTGGTAGGTGCAACCAAGTGCATCCACGAGGTTGCCGGTTCAATTCCCCGTGCTGACATTGCTCGCATGGGGGGTGCTTGTGTTCCTCCTCTTTTGTCCAGACGGGGATAACCTATGGTGTGTAATTCCGGCTCATTTCCGGTTGCCATGGATATGTCGTGTCAGTCCTCACTGCGACCCAGGTTGTATGTTATCAAAGAAAAAAAAATGTGGAATCTACATGCCTTTACCCACAATAAATACCTCTTTAAAAGCAGAGAAAGAAAAGTGGAGGTTGGTTCCTCGAGGAGACACCCAGAGTGCGGAGAAGAGGAAGAAATTGTCACTCTGCGGCCACTCTTGGCTCTCGGGGCATAACATTCTTAACTGGGTGTGTATCCTCCCCCCATGTGGAGGTATAATCCTCCGCTATATACCTGGGGGGAGGATTAAGGTTATAATAGAAGCAATTTCATTGGCTGGAGTGGTTGGGAGAGAGTAGGCTGTCAGACTTGGACATGTTGATTGGTTGCTGGGGGGGCCAAATTTTGAGGAGCAAAAGGGACCCTTCCTCATGAAGGTTAAGAATGTTATGGGTATCTCCTCGAGGAAGGAAGCACAACTTCGGGACGAATCGAAGAAGCGGCACTTTTGGCCAAAGGAGAGCTGACTTTCTAAAGCCCCCAATTGGCATGATCGGAAAAAACCGACGGTTAGTTCAAAGTTAGCCGGTGGAATTGGGAGAAAAACTGGTTGCAAATTGAAAACATCTGCAAAAAAAACCGGTGGAAAAATCTATAAAATTTCTATTCAAAGTAAAAAAATAGACACTGCCCCCATGCCAAGCGAAGACGGAGCCCTTCTCGTCGTCGACAGAAACGGTTCCTCGTCGACGGAAACTTGTTCTGCTCGTTCAACGAGAAGTCACACAGGATGCTGTCCACACTGCGCACTACTTTCGGCACACTCTTCGCTACGGTCGAAAATCTCGCTTTTCGGCCTATTAAGGAAAGATTCCAAAGTCCCAGGATCCAGGCACACGCTCCCATTATTGGCTAACAAGCCAGGCTATAATGAAGTACGTCCACGAGTGCTTCTATATTTGAAAATTTTAATATAGCATCAGAAAAGCATCTAACCAGTGGGCAATGCTACAGTTCTGGGCTTTGCAAACTGAAGGCCCCATAGCAAGTGAGAACCTCAACACTGACAACTGCACATTGTCTACTTGTCTTCTTGGGAAAGACAAGCCATATCCATCTTCACCACAACGCGAAAAAAAACAGTCGAAGAAACTAACTTCAGTTTCTTCATTTCGCAGTTTCTACATCCTCGAAGAAACCGCTCCTCAATGCTCTGTAGAACTCTGGTTTCGCATGATGACAAATTTGCCGCCTGGACAAAATACATTCCATTCCAGAAAAATGTATGCATTACAACACTTATGGGAAAGGAATGATCAACAACCTTCACGAAAATATTGATGGATTAGCAGTGCGTTTCTGTGAGGTGACATTTAGAAAAATTTAGTCTGTCTAAATTATGTGTAATATTGAAATGTTTCAAGCATACCATGGCAATAGCGAACAGTAGTTGAGAACCATAACGTACTGGACAGCACACGAGAAGAATCAGTAACGAGCCTCGCCATTCAAAACGAAAAATAAGAATTACTGAAAACTCCATCGAAGAATGAAATCCATTGTAAAAAATCAAACAAGGTCTACACAGAACCCAGGAGTGAGGAGAGCACAAGGAAATATCAGTAAGTTACTGTGGGAGACACCAATTTGGTTGCCTCAAAGAATGGAATATTATTCCCCGCTTCCCGCGGTGTGTACRAACAATGGGATACAATGAGGGACGCCGGTCTCCACCCACGCTCCTACTGAACAGCAGCATATCTCACATGACGACTGATTCGGAGTCACAGATCATCGATACTCGTGAAAATTTGCGTGGGATACATGTATCCCGTTTGGCGGCACCATAGCTTAACGCACCGCACTAGAGCTGTGACCACCTTTATCACCATCACCAACCTTTGAAAACAAAACCATTTTTAAAAAAAAAACCCTTAACTAAAAAACAACCTTTTAGACCGACGCCAGAGAGTATGCAATGCCAAGGCTGGGTAACCAGCCCTTGCCGTTGATGAAGCTCGCCGCCTGGTACTTGTTGGCCACCTTGGGATCYTTGATTTCATGCGACCACTTCACACGTTTCGCCCGGTTGGACGCTGGGCCGGAGCTTCTGTACTCAGCGAAGAAGGACGTRTACAGTCCGAAGTTCGTGTAGTTCCAGTACAACCATCCCTGTGGATCGATGTGCGCTTGGAGCTTGGGTCGGAGCAAGACGCAAGTGGAGTACATTTTCCATGGCCGGCCGAGGAAGGTGGGATACAAGGCTACGCTGCGCTTCAAGTCCGCCGTGCCGTCGAAGTTGCAATCTTGGAATGCGAGACCTGTGTTCTGATTCTTATCGGCTTTGCCCTGCGCGGTGTACGTGTTCTGCTGTCCCTGCAGTTGCGACTTCTTCGCGAGGATGGTGCAGCCTTGGAAGACGACGTTGCCGTTGCCGAAGATGAAGTCCACGGTACCGGAAACGATGCAGTTGCTGTAGAACTGGCGGAAGGTGTGCGCGTAGAGCGTGTCTTGATAGCTGTCGAACTTCACATTGTAGAATGCAACCAGATCGGCGCTCACACGACATGCGACAGCTTGCTGACCAGCGGATCCCGCAGTGTTGCGAACAGTGAAAAACTTTCCAAGGAATCCCTGACCCTTCACAACTGACATAGTCAAAAGGGACAACAATATTAGAATCCTTTCAAATACTGCCCAGCGTGCACACAATCCCTCAAACTCACAATCCCTGTGACATCGAGACCMGCACCGCATTCTCGTAAAAGTAAAATGCCGAGAAACCCTAAAAAATAGGAAACTTACTCAGAGTTGCGGAAAGGAAGGTGGTCATGCCCGCCGTCCCCKCAACGCTGCGGCTTCCCGTAAAGATGGTCCTGTCGATGCCATCGCCGACTAATACGAGGTTCGTGAGGTCGCTAGGGATGGTGATCTGTTCGTTGTAAACACCCGCCTTCACGTAAATGATGTATCGCGGCGCTCTCGGRTTCTTGTTCGAAGGCGCKTTGTCAATTGCAGCTTGTACAGTCTTGTACCTCCCAGATCCGTCCTTCGCGACGATCACATTATACGACGTCGGCTTCGCAAGCAAGTGTCGGCTGGTCGCGCTGTCCATCCATCCCGGATAGATCGCCTCCTCGGAAAGATAGCTCCCCTCCCTAGATTCATCCTCGAGATCCTCGGCATCAAGCAGACGACGATTCCCGCCCGTGAATTGGTTCACAATGTCTTGGAACCCATCAGGAACAAACTGCTTCCACGCCTTCAAATCATTCCCGTAAGTACAGTAACAATTCATGAACGAAAGCACAATGCTTAACGACTGCGTCGCGTTCTCGGAGAGAGACCCATATCCGACAAGCTCCGGCGATTGAAGCTCCTGCAAAATCGTGCTACACGTTTCCACTTGCTCGATTGCGGCGCTGAGTTGCGTTTGCACGTCCTGGCAGGCGGCTGTGCGTTCGGCGTCGGTGCCATTCGTAGTGGTAATGAACACAGCCAACACTGATGCACGAGCGACGGCGAAAAGCTCCTTGCACTCGRCGTTCGTGGTGCCATTTTCCAAAATCGAAAGCCCCCTGTCGGAGTTTTGGAGCATCAGACGCGACATGCCTTGCGGTGTGCCATCTGAATTCGCGAGCGCGGTCTTGCACTGGTCGGGGTACGAAGTCGCGTCGCAAGCAGGTCCCACGGCTTTGGAGCCCTTGAGATCCTCATTCTTGGAGTTTTTAATGCCCACAGGGATGGCTATGGCGAGAATCAAAACCAACGCCAAGGCGACGCTCAACACGGATACAACGCAACATCTGCGGCTCTTGGGGCGGTAAGCGCCGCCCACCATGGGTCGCTCATCGTCGTAAGACATCCTAAAAAGCAATGCCCTTTCACCGAACACCCAAAAAGTACACTTGAAGACTGATTCACCTCGTAACAACAACTACCGAAAATTGTACGCAAATCCAAATTCCAATCACGCCTTGCAGAAGTTGCTTACAAGCACAACTGCACCAAATCCCACCAAATTCAACTGACAATCCTAACTTGTAATAAAGAAGCACAGGCCCTGCAGTAATGAATACTTGGATYGCACTGTATCCCCTATTGCAATGCCGCTAGAGGCACGCACTTGTGACTTACTGTTCGTCGAGCGCAATGGGKCGATTTTAAGTTATGCGACCGTGGTAGGCTACCGCGTCAAGACGACGGCATCCGCAGAAGGCGCAGAGAGCACGCGGTGAAAGCAAGTGTGGCGGCATGCGCAGCGAGCTCTGCGGCGCGAGAGGCGACCGCTGCTTGCTGGGCTTCCYAGCGATGGAAATAACCAGCGATGTTGGGTAATAATAAGCAAAAAAATYTGTAATTATAAGCAATGTGGGGGCWGTKTKGGTGTATTTTCAGTATTTCGCCAGGATGGACGGATTCCTGGGAGAACATTTGAAGGCCTGACGGATCGCCCCCCATTTCGAGGGCTCGGCGCGGGAACTTCCTGTCAGATCTGAACATGCGGGCGTGGAGCCAGTGTGGAACTTACGTTTCACGTTCCGAAATATCGTGTGTTCGATCATTCGGGCTCCTCTCTGGAGTCTGGACACTTGGGTGTGGCTTTTTACTTTTCTCTGAACTTTTTTTAATTGTTTTTGTAGTTGTAATGATTTTGTTTTTTTGTTTTTTGTTTTGTGAAGTAGTATTCTGTTGATTTTTAAATGCTTTTSTAGTTTGTGTTTGATGGCATTAGTTGAACTTATGTTTTTTGGTTGAGTTAGTTGGTCGCAGTCGGTCATCTAGATTCGATCTTTTATGAGCTATCTTTAGCTAATTGAATTTATTACCGCTGAAGGAAACAGATGAATTCGATTGAGCAGCGCAGTGGCAACTTATTCAGTGTCGGTTTTTTATTCTTTTATTCTTTTATTTGTTTTAAACAAATGGATTTGCATTGGTTGCTGTAACATAAAGTGCACAAACCGAAATGCAAGTGGTGTGAGATCAAAACGAACTTATACTTTTATTAGCAGTTGAATATCAAAATATTTTCTCGGAGGGCTTGCTCCTCTGGTTCCCTTTCAATAAAATTTGTCCGTGTGTTTCAAAAAAACAAAAAACAAAACCAACTTTTACTGTTCACAATGTACCAAAAAAAACAGGCGTCCTTGGTGTGTGTGGCCTCCCCTAAATCTGTGATGTACAAAAGCCGTTGATTTGAAATTGTTTTTGACAAAAAATTAAAAAAAAAAACTTCCATGCCGTTGATCTTGATACAAATTTTGAGATATGAATTTCGGAATACGATATATATAAAAGTATAAGTTTGTATATATGAAAAATATAAGTTTGTAAAAATGAAAAATATAAGATTGAAGGGGGTACTAGGATTTTCAGACTATTTTCAAATCAAATTATTTTTCAAAACCCCATATAAAATGAATTGGAGAGGTTATGAAAAATAATCTAATCTAAATTTTTTTGGTACACAATGTACCAAAAAGTGGCAGTAATTGTCACTACACAAATATAAGGTAAACCTATGCCGCACCTATGATATTAAATGTTAAATATTTTTACAAAGTATGAATTTGTTATGAATTTTTGAAGTGCTTTGCCCAATTGGCCCAAAAGAGTCTTTTAAATACCTCAAAACCCAACAAAAAATGTATCTAAAGTAGGCAACGCAAAATCGCCCTTGATCTAAAACCTCCATCTTCACAATCTCCGAAATCATTTCTATACTCATGTAGAAGAAACCCTTTTAGGACTAAACTTTGACCCTTCATAACTTTTGCATATTGTATCCAAATGTCACTTTCATTGGTGTAATGGAATCTCCTTTCACTTGCCAACAAAGACAATATGAACATTTACTAGACTAATAATAGTAACTATGTGTAGTACCAATTTGTGGTGGTTTTGGATGTATCCACCTAATAATGGTCAATGTACTCACGTACAATAATCAAAACATTTTTTAATATGACCTTAGCATGAGAGTCTAAATAAAATCAATTTTTGTGGTGAATTTAAACAGAAAGGTGGAAGTTCATATTGGAATCACTTATAACTCCATCACCACCATTGTAGCCATTGATTGTAATCATCAATTCAACCTAATGTAGCCCAAATCTCAATTATTGAAAAAAAAGTCTATCATGGGTTTATGCAAAGTCACTGTTTCCTAGGTGTTTGTCATGGGCCTTTGTTTGGCATAGGTTGGTTTAACTTATTTATTGTTCCTCCTACTACCAGTATGTCATTATGTTTAATCTTTTGAAGAAGTAGTAGTAAGTGACCATGTTTTAGCCGGTTGTTGTTGGGCAGGGGGCTTCATCTTTTGAGTAGATAGTTTCTTCATTTGTTTTATAGTGGGGTAATTTAAATGGGTTGTTGTGAATAGTGATATAATGATTTTATTGTCAATCCTGTATTGTTTAAAAAAATCAATGAAGGGGCTAAATTTTTTTTTGTTAAAGATTTATTATACACAAATTTTTGGTACTTTGAACTCATTTTATATGAAATGTTGTATTYATATTATATTTTACTAATCACCTTATATTTTTTAGCCTATCAAACCAAAATTTAAGTACCAAAAATGTATTACGTTTTGATAAAAATTGAAGTATATAAATTCACAAATTTGACAAAGCTCTATAAATATTCTTCATTGATCACATAGATAATTGTAAAAAACATTATATTAAATTTTTTCTTTTAATGCAAACTTCACATAAAGATAATCTTAAGCAAGTTTTTACTAAGTTGCAAGTTTGGGTGGAGAAATAGAATCTTTTATAAACATTTTCTATAATTGAATAAAAGCATTGTCCAAATKCATTTTCTGTCATAGAAATAGGACACATTTAAAGCACATACAAGTAGATGAATAGCATTAGTTTTGCACACAATTTACATATTTAACCTCCATCATGATGTAACAACCTCCATCATTCTAGTTGAATTTTGAAAATTACACAACCTTGTATATCAATACCTTAAATTTGACGTGCATTGTGCCCTTTCCAAGCATTGTGCGCATCCCCAAACATTGATTTTTTTTTCAAAGATGTCCTATACAAAGGGTGGACAAAAATATCCAAATAGTCCAAAGGAAGGTGAAAACCAAATAGAACACATCCCAAATAGTGTCTTTACTTCCAATATTAAAAGTTCTAATTCAAAGCTTTCCTTCAATTTTCTAATTTTAATTACACAATCAGTATCCTAGCATTATCCATGAGGGTCGTTGCAAGAAATACTTACCGGTTTTGTCTCAAAATGGCCTATTTTCATGAGTCCTGTGACTTTTGAAATAATTTTTTCTTAAATAAAATAAAATATGGATAATTTGAAGAGAAATGAGAATATTATGTCTCCCAAAATTCAGACCTAAGAAAATTTACCTCTAAAAGTTAAGCACAAAAAAAGGACAATGGAAAATACAATGAAAATAGATACTTTTTTCTTTTCTTTTTCAAAAATAGTAAAAAAATTCAAAAAAACAAAACAAAAGAATCCATTTTTCCTAAGTTAAAGATGCTTCTTCTCCAATAAATTTCATCTTCAAAAAAAACATTTTGTGTTCTGTAGAAGTGTACCTTTGTAGTGCACTTTGAGCACATGTGGAAATTGGACAGTTTAGTATTTTCAAAAAAACTCTCCTGGACTTGTGTAACTATACTAGAGGACCTTACATGCCAATTTCTAGCTCAAAATTTTCTTTTTTGAGTCAAAAACAGGACTAAAAAACCCCAAAATTGCCAAGGTAGACACCCAATTGGGGGCAGTTTAAAAATAGTAAAATAATTTTAAAAAAACTGAAAAAATTACGCAACTTGTAAAACTTTTGTGTGCACCTTCATTCCAAATTTCAAGTCAAACAAACAAGATCTGAAAAACTTATGAGCAAAAAACTACTTGGTAAAGGTCAAGGGGACAAAAAAAAGGACAAGTGTTTCTTGCAATCACCCATTAATGATTTCCGCCTACACTAAATAGTGAAATTAGATTGCCTTTACAATTAGGTTGCCTTAGCCCAAGAAAGTTACTTCAGAAGTAATCAAAGCCAACAAATACTTCTATAAATACTTTCATTTGTACACATGGAGGTTCAAGAGCCTCAATTACACCAATAACTCATTCAAAAGTAGTTCATTCTTGTAAAATAACAATAAATATTTAAATAGTGTGGCATGTTGATAAATTAGTGAGGGGCAACCTAATTTCACTATTTAGTGTAAACTATCTGGCAGTTATTGAATGCCATATTGTCCATCCTTGCTTGTGAAATTGTGAGATTTTATTTTTATTTGATACCTCCTTCATACCCTTTAGACACCTAGGAAGAGAGGCTTTGAGAGAGCCTCTGATTCAATGTGTTTTTTAGCAAAATTTTGCTCAAAAGTTATGAATTTTTTTACAAGGAATATTTGGCAAAATATTCTTGCTTTCCAATGGATGTAACCGATGATTTGCTGCCAAATCTTGAGACGGGATTGCTCTATTTCGGATAAATTGTATATCTATTTGGATGAATAAATGAACTTTCATGCATAGATTGCAAGTTTCATCCATTTCCATGGATGTAAGTAGCTTCATCCTTCACGTCCTCATTGCTTTCTGGCTACAATAAATGAAAAAAAAGTCCCTGCTCCGCTGATTGCAGAAATTGAAGCATGATACATTAGATGTTTTTTCAGCCCCGTAAGAGCCTGTTTCGGGGCTGTTCCCTGAAACTGTTCCCTGCACAGGGAACCAGCGACTGCTGGTCTGAAATTTTGAATTTCCATGGTGGGAACAGTGTCTGTTGACTAAGAATGAAAGATAACGTGAGATATAATTTTGCCCTCTACAAAGGCCCTCCCTTGCTGTGAAATTGTAGATGTGACGGGACATACGCTACAATTTATAAAGTGACGGGGTGTTGGTGTGGAGCCGTTTCCCCTAAAAATACACGGCAAAAGCTCAAGTGCCGTTGCCGAGACCGTTTAACACGACTGGTGGCGATGCTCTTACAGTCTGTGATTTTACTTTCCCTTCCGTTACTTTTCCACGGGCGGTTTCAGAAAGGCCGGGGGTAGCGTGCTAGTCCAATCCAGAATTGCGCCAGCGCTGTGAAGGGCCCAGGGTGAATTCAGTGGCCCTCTCGCTCGGCCACTCCAAGTAATTACAGGGGTGCAAATTTAAAAAAAGCCCCCTATCTGGGGCCCAATTATTTACCATATATACATCCCTCCTAACTAATTTGGGGCCTCTAATTGCAAATATGAATTCAGAACTTGCAAAGTCTATCATGCGTGGAAAATTAAAAAATTCAGGGTTTTACCTAGTGGCCTAGCGAGGGGGTCAGTTCACCCCGGCGCTGTGAAGGCTTTGAAGGCTTGTGGCAGTTTACAGTTGAAACCAAAAAAAGCGCTGGCCCGAGCCCCGAGCTACGTACTGTAACTGTAACTTAGAACTCTTCCCTCCGTGCAAAGCTGCAAAGATTTCTGCTTTCTGTCACACGTACTGCAGGCGGGGAGTTGACCTGCACACATAGCCACAGTAGCGCTCCGTTCCCGAGAGATGAGAGATCCCAGATTCCCAGTGCTCGACTGAGTCGCTTCTGCTGCTTGCGTTTGCGCGCGCGTCCCCGTCGAATTGAAGGGAGCAACCGGAATGTGCGTCGCGGGCGTCTAATAAAAGGGAGCAACCATCTGGACGCGTGACAGAACAGATCGAACAGACAGGGGAAGGGACCATTGACTAGCTTCGGTGTCAATTCACAATTTCACATAATTACTAGCTAGCTGTAACTTGGTATTATTAAGAAGCTCCGTTCCATTCCGATCCGAGGAAGAAAACCGCCAGGCAGGGGGGCGCGTGGCTGTGGCGAGAAGTCGTGCTTCGATTCCATTCAGTGTTTTGGAACTGAATTCGTGCCTCTCGTGCTTCTGCATGCACTCCCGAGGGCCAGGGTCGATCACCTTCTCCGCTAAGGTAAGTTAACTTGGGGTGGAAGTYCGAGGGAAGCTCGCAGGTGCGCGCTACGAAAGGAAAGGGATGGAGGCACGCTTCAGTCGATATAGATATCTGCAGCTGGGCCGCGCCCTCCGATCCTGCAACGACTCCTCCTTCAACGTCCGTCAACTGCTTGGGCTCTGGATCAGCGCCATCTGGGGGGCGTCCACACAGGTGGCGATCAACTACACTGAATAGTGAAATTAGGTTACCTTACCCAAAAAAGTTACTCTACAAGCCATCAACGTCAACAGTTATTTCTACAAATGCTTCCATTTCCACACAAAAGAGGTTCATGAGTTCCAACTACACCAATAACTAATTCAAACGTAGTGCATTCTTGTCTGGTAACAAAAAAATATCTATACTGTGTGGAATGTCCATAAATTAGTGAGGGGCAACCTAATTTCACTATTCAATGTAGAAGACCCAGACTCGAGTTGATACATACGATTTGTAACTAAGCTTATATTTTTTCATTTGTCTTAGTTTCACAGTACAACTTTACTGCATAAAGAAAGATTTGGCAAATCCCCAGCCCTGGCATGGATGAATTGGCAAAATGAGATGAGAGCATCCGCAATCCTAGGCTCGGCAAAAATCACTGCAATGGTACATGTAGTTTCCATTCCCGTCCCCTTCTTTTCACTGTGGCTTTTGCCGATTCAAGCACCTCACTGCAAAGATGGGATTCGGAACCCTATAGGGCTCTGCAACTGCAGAGGAGTGCTGCTAGAGGTGAGTAGGGTGTTGCGTTGCCAAGTTTTACGCCCTGTAGATGCCATTATTAGTGTTGTCAGAGAAGTGCAAAGGAGTTCGGAGGGCACAACAAACAGCCAATTTTTGCTAAGTAGGAATCCAAAAGTGCAAATCGGTGAAACTAACGTGAGAGGTGTTGCTTGCATAGGGGCAAGGTTTTGTTGACGCATAGAACTTGTCGTTGCAGTGCGTTCATACAAGATGAATTGAGGATGCTCTAAGAAAATTAATTTCTTGCATTTTGTAGCAAAGGCATGAGTGAGCGGGGCATGAGGTTGGTTGTACTATATATGTGGACCTTCATTTATTTTTTTTGGCCTTTCAAGTTCAAAAGAAACTTGCATGCCTTTTGCACAATTCAATTCCATTCACTTCAATTCTTTCATCTTTAAGTTGTAGCCTTTTGACATGTATCTAATTTTGTTTGATAACTGAAAGTGCTAAAATTGAAATCCTCATGACAAAGAGAACTCAAATTGAACGTCTAGGTGTCCTGTCCCCCAAGCCACTTGTGGCTGGTGGGTTGTATTTTTTTTCTCGCAATGGAATTTCATTTCATTTGTGTCAAAAAAAATAAAAAATAAATAGAACACCTCTATCATAAGTAAATTTGAAATAAAATCAATCATAATAAAAGCAAACTCTAAATCCCCTTGTTAATTGCATAATAACAGTAGAAAAAGTTCATGTCCCTTTCATTTTTTAATTACGAATTTAGACTCTTATATTTTATGTTTGCATTTTGAAAATAAATCCCAAACTCTACCACCACAATGCACAAACTCTACATGAAAGAAATCCTCCAACCTCACATTTTTGTGATGAATTTTGTGCCATTCAATGCACAAGTGTAGTGTTTTGCTTCTCATCATCTCAGAAAATGTGACAAGGCACTTATTTATTCTATTAGTGCAAGTGACACTGACTTACCAAAAGTTACACTATTTGTGATATGTTTGAACTACTATAAGCCTGATATATTACTGTATTTCACTAATTTGCACAAAAAAAAAATGTATTGTCTTGACACTAATTTTGCACTAATTCTGCAGGTGACACAATTTTGTGCCATCACTAAGACGATACTTCCTTGTAGTCAGATACCGATCCTAGCTAAGTTTATGAAATTTCATATGAGTCTAGTCTGAGTAAGGTAGTTTCTTCCGAATCTCTAACTGATTACAAATGGCATTAGTCTGATATTAGCACAGTGTGACTCTATTTCAAGATCTATCAAGTTATTGAAACCCAAAATGAAACGTCATACCAGTCGTCTACCTTTGAAACCAGTTCGTCAAAAGAATTTGAGAGAATTATCACGATATGACAACATATTCAAAAAATCACTTACACTGCCAAATTGATGATGATATTCTGTCCACACAGTCACCCGCGGGCACTAACTCAGCGTGGACATCATGAAAGAGAAATTGCATTGTCATCAGACGCCAAGCAGGTTGGTCCTGTCATGTACATTGATTAAGATCASCATAATAATGCCAGCAACAGTACAACTAACAACTGAGGAAAGCAACTTCGAATGACACTCCAAATGACACTTATAACGTATAAATTAAAGTCGTATTGTTGTAAGCAATATACATTAACAAAGCCCCTGTTGAAACAACGATAGACAGGAAAAAAAACAGCATCTGGATGGGTTTTTTCAATCAGCGGGGAGTTAAAAATATCTCAAATTCCAATTAAGTGTTTTGCAACATAATTATTGTTTCAAAATGGTGTTTACACTAGTGTTGAATTCCATTCCAGATTAACGTCGTTAAAACCGTGTCACTTGAGCACTTGCTACCAGCCTTCCACTTTCAATTTTCATATTAATATACAGGAAATCCTATTAGCATCGATCGCTATATCTATTATAAAGGCAAAGTTAATAGAAATTATCACTTTCCAACATGTCCACCTAGAACGTCTAATTTATACAGGTCCCAGTTTTTAATTTTTAGAGCTTTGTGCACTTGAATGCCAGACACAATTTCGGTGCTCTAAGACACGCCATTTTTAAGAACACGACCATAAGCACTTAGTTTACAATTTCAGAGCATTTTAAAATTTGAAACAGGGAAGAAAGTGATGTCACAACTGCAGTTCATACCTCGGCTTCTCTTTTTCCAGTGCATTTTTGCTTCCTTCATTCACAGCCGATCACTGTGGACAACACAAACGCCGAGGGACCAGATCATCAGCAAATTAATTCATTACTGTATTTGAAATCTSTAACGTCAAAACCAATAGTTTAATCTGACTTTCAGTTAATATTTACTCTGTCAAGTTCAAACTACAGTAATCGAGTAAGAAAGTCGGCAATGAATGTGTACAGACACTGTTCAGTGTACATGCATTTCTTGCACTCTCACAACAGTAATTAGTGTATRTCAATTATTAGWCTGACTGTTCTACAACGTGGGGTGTTTGGTCCACWTTCAAATTCTCCGACTATACGCAATAATTCTGGCGGACCACTGTTGAAATTAATCGGTACAGACTCTCGAGACTGGTTCATTCCGATAGTGTTAGCATGACCCGGCTGCAGTGATAATTACTCTGCATGAGGCTGCTGCAGTAAAATTTGTAGAAAAAARTACACACCACCCTGTTTGTTGACAATCTGTATATATTTATCGCTATAATATCACATTCCCCGTATCAAAAATCTCCTGTTATAGGACAACATTTGATAGGACGATGTCCACTTGTCAAGGRASCCMWTWWTTTTYCCCCCAAGCAAGGTCAATAGAAAAATGTTGCGTATACTGTACGTGGCTAATGTAGTAGTCCTATGGTTACGTAACGTGTTTGAACAACATGATTTAATGCAGCTTAAAAGGCGGTCCCTCCRTTTATACTCAAAGCAGCAAGGAGTCCCAAGCTCACTCCATATTCTCACACTATCTCACTCGGGTAGGATACATTTTTACAAGGGTGATAATAAGGAGTTGCAAATGTGAAGAGGATTATGGACCTTCACTCCCTCATTCTTTCGCCAATGTCATTTGATAATCACGTCCAGTTAGTCGTCTAGGTCGTGACCTTAAAGAGCTTTGGATGCACCACAAAAGTGGTCGTGGTTGTTAATGGTTATACTAATTAAGATCAAAATTCATAACTTTCTAACTGTAGGTCCAAATGCTGCAACACAAAGTCCGTACATCCCTCCTTGTAGAGGGCTATGCAAGGGGCCCAAGAACGTGACTAGGGGATGCATGGTTGCAAAAATCTCACCGTAGCCCTTGCCTGTAGAGAAGGCGAGCATATCATTTGCAACAAGAGCCCCCCTCCTCCTTGCTCTTTCATGTAGTCTTACTAGTTCTGGTTTGTTTTTTAGTCTGTGCTGGCCCTCTTCATTGACCGGCCTCTTGTCTGGTTGTTTGTTTCTCTTCCTCTTTAATGCAGTGACTCTGCCATTTGTTCAAAAAGAAAAAAAAAATCTCACCGTATAAAACAGAAAAAAACAAAAAACAAAACATTTAAGGCATAGATTGCGGGGGRAAACAAACTAGATGTCAATCTGGATCTCAGGTAAAGCTTGTGAGATTGGAGGTCAAAGTAGGGGTCTGTCTCCACTTGCKCAAAGACAGACTACTACAGTGGACAGCATCAGTCGGCTAAACTCAGTATGAGAGTTATATTTTGACATCCCATATCATTCTGTCACGGAAATGGCTTCTTCAACATGTGACGAGTCGATTCCATATAGAAACCATGCTTGCCACATTGAAGTTCGGACTTTCAAACATGTACAACCGGAGAGGGACGACAGTAGAATCAAAAGGAATGACTTCCAGGAATGTAATGAGCATAAACAAAGTCACATTTGACAGAGCACCGCCATTGCCCAAACGTTGTTTCAGAGCACCGAAAACTGTGTGACATCCCAGGAGTCAGAGTTTCACACCGACAGCCGCAGCATGGAAGCCCAAGACTTTCAGATGTAACTGATCATTGAACTCAAAACTGGGACCAGCAATTAAGTGAGCACAGGAGGGTACTGGATCGTACCGTGTGTGGTCAGGAGTTGGAGGGCTCCGGGTTCTTTTCTGCGTCAACGATGCAGCCGTCGATCGCTTTGGCATCTCAGGAATTTTCAATCTTGTTCCGCTTTTAAGTGGCATGTTACAATGATGACTGAAACGGTGGCAAATACGTGAAAGACAGGGAACTAAAACAAGCAAGGACTATAGGAGTATTTGGATACTGTAGAAGAAAAAAAACCGGAAACGAAGAATTTCCTTTCACGGGGGAAAGAACAGCCAATTCAAGTAGATGTTCAAGATTCTGCAGTGGTAAGTCGGAGGAAAGAACAGGCAATGTAAATAGACGTTCAAGATTCTGCAGTGGTAAGTGACCATGAGCGACTTCAAATTGAACAGGTTGGGCTGAACTTTATGAAAGCCATGGCAGGGAATTTACTTGGCTGGAGCTAATCCACCTAGTGCAGTCTTGTATCAATACAGCTGGCTGGGTTTTGTCTTCTCTCACCGAATACAACCTCTTAACAGCAGAATCGAAGACCACAGAGGAGTGCCTTGAGTTCGCCCTCTGCTGACACTTCCACCGGTAGGAAGATACTCAAACTATTGTAATCGTTGCAGGGCTCTACACCACTAATCGCAGCAGCTAGATTCTCTAAGTGGCACGTGGATTTCCGTTTCAGGGTTCCAGAAGCGAATGAATCTGAAGCTAAGTAACTCCAAAATGAGTACCCCCAAATCTACAAGAATTGAGACTGTCACTTATAAACGAGAGTGTGAATAGGGTTTTCAATATCAAGTGTAAGCCATGGGGGAAGGTTGGAAGGATCGGATGCAGTGCTGGTTCAGAAGGGAAAACCGAACTCGTTCCTAGATCGAACACACAGACAGATGACACGAACTCACTCGAAGAACATCACGACCTCAGTCTCAGGGGACTTGGAAGAAACAGCGAAGTACGCTTCACGAAATCGGGAGAGTGGCACCACGATTTATGCTGGACGTTAAATCCTCCTCACGAGCTGGGCTCCGCAGGGGCCCCGAGGGTAATGTTTGAGGGTAAAAGTAAATAAAAGCCCCCTAGATTGGGCCGTCACTAGGGTAAGTTCTCTAGACTGTGCCCTATCGGCGCTATCGGAGGCTATCGGCCGATAGCGAAAATCGGTACGTCACTCGGCTCGGCTCAGCTTGTAACTGAAGTGCAAAGATAGAAAATTGTAAATTTCCCTGGAGCTCAGTGGCACCTGGCTAGTCAGGGGTGAACTGGTCGCTCGACCCGGCCCTCCACGTCATTCCAAGGGGGCAAGAAAAAAATAAAATAAAAATATTTGGGGCTTGATTAATTTACCTTGTATACAGTACCCGTCCTAGCTAATATGGACGGAGCCTCTGACTGCTAATATGATTTCAAAATTTCCAAAGTTTATCATGCATGGAAAATAAAAATTTCCATCGTTTTCCGAAGAGGGGGTTAGTTCACCCTAGCCCACCTCCTATGCTAATGATTGTTCCTCTCTTTTTTTCCCTGAAATTCAAACCTCCCCTCCAATAACGAAATCACAAGTACCCCGCGTTTTGCCCCCATCATCAATTTTGATACTGTGGGAATCACTATAATTTTTTTGTGTCATTCAAGGGTTAACAAAGACTTTCAATTGACATTTCACAACTAAACATGACAATTTCTTCCACCTTATTTTTTTAGAACACATGGACAAATTCCATTGATTTCTCCTACCTTACATTTTTGCATAATTGGGGAGGTTGATTTTACAGCAATCTACTCCACCTAAATCTCTGCACCACCGTAATATTTTGAGGTCCAATGAGATTGCTCATGTTCTCGACTTTGTTGGACTTAGGACACCTGTTTGTGGATTTGATTGGCTATAACTTATTCATCCACTTGAGTTATATGGATTGATTTATGAAACCCTGTAAGGACGCGGTCCCATGACCAAAAGAGAGTCACTAAAATTCTCCGCTTATTCAACCAATAAGTGCATTCTCTTTCCCTACAATTAAACTGTGAAGTCATCCATGGGACCACAGTAGTCCACGGCTTCCTTACAACGTCAACAAAGACGATTTGGTAAAGTCCGTGCTCCAAAAATGTCCACTCAAATAGCCTCAAAGCTTGCATACCCCCTTCAAAATTTCCGCCAGAGACTGGTTCCCTTGATCCAATGCACTTTTTCCTCTATCAATGAAATTTGTCAATGTGTTAAAAACAAATAAAAATAAAAATGAAAGTAAAAAAATAAAAAAATAAAAAACTTGCATACCCCATCCGCCCGGGGGACTTAGCCAAATCGGTTTCGATCCGTTCAGATCTCAAAAATATACACTGCCCTGCACTGGTTGAAAGAGTTGTGTCCAGTCGCCGCACCGTGGTTGGTCCTCTACTGGGCCCTGCATCTTTCTCTTGCAATGAAGACTTCTTCATCTGTGTCCCAAGAAAAAGGAGGTGGGGGAACTGGTCGGAGGGCAGGGGATGCAGTATCGTATTAGAATCTTCTAAGACTACAGAACTCCTTTCATATCATCTTAGAATTTTCTTCTTTCCTTTTCTGCACAATTTGAGAACAGATTCAAATCGAAACTTTAATTGCAAGAGGAAAAGTCACAGAGAATACAGATTTTCCATTATTCCTTTTCGTTTAGGCACAAATTGATATACTAACGCAAGGAGAAAAGAAAAGAAAAGAAAAACAGCAACAAGTGAACAACAGCAAACCCATCTTTCATTACCCACCGGTTCTCCCAGTTCAGTTGAAATTTCTAAAAATTAAGCCCTGATTTGAAAGTGTTGTCTGCCTTAAGCTGCTTTTTCGTGCTCTCAGTAGTGACGTGAATTCATATGTTATTGTAAAGTGGGCTTTGTTGCTGCACCCGAAATGAACAGACCTCTCCTAATTCACGCTGCTTGAAGAACAGTCCAGAGTTCATTCTCTGTGTGCAGCCATAGCGCTGTGAACCCGTGAAATGAGGCGGGCTACAAAGACAAGTCTTGGAATAGGAGAGATAAGTGGAAATATTTGGAATAATGTCTCATGTGGCAATCAATGAATGAGGCGGGCTGCAATGACAAGTCTTGAAATAGGAGAGATAAGTGGAAAATCTGTTTAGATAAATAGTAAGTCGAGAGCATAGGCTTGCAAATCGTAAAATCAAGGATGGGAGAGAAAGAGAAGGAGTTGAGCTCCGTCCTTGTCAGCAATGGGATGACAATTTAGACTTGTGAACCACCTTTGCCCCATGTAAACAGCACCTATCTTGATCATTACTCACCTTCAGTTCGTTCCACGTAGGGTGGGGTACTGTACAGTCGTCTAGATTTGGGAGAGGTCTGTCTGTCACACGAATGATGCAGAACTGACGGAGGATCTTTATGCATTCCGAGTTTTAATAATCCAAACCTGCGTACAGACWTTTTTGTCGGTTTGCACTTTGTACAGACAATTGAAATTGCAAATTTGCAAGTGTCTGTAGACTCTGTACAGACAAATCGCTGCTATCGGAAATCGGGAGAGACTTCGAGTCAGCAACTCCCGAAAGCGTGTGGTGAGCACCAATGGTGTGTCACGCATGATTGTACWGAATAAGCTCAGAGACTGTACAAGTAGCTTGGGGGGCAGAGATGCTGGGACTACGAATGGGCGATTGGCAGCTGGCACGTCAGGATCGGCGTGGCTGAGACTGGGAGGACAGGAGGACCACCTTGATAACCGACGGAATTCTGGGACACAGAAACTGAAAGCCAGGACGTATCATATCATATCTTGATGTACACTAAATACTATAGTGAAATTAGGTGTTTAGAGCATTCCCACCCGTCCTACAAAACGGATGGCCTCTCTCTTGTGGCCTCCAAAATTGCCCCACCCGTCCTACAAAACGGATGACCTCTTAACCCCAAAATGACCGTGGAATTTCTTGAACTTCTAGAATTTGCTCTAAATTGAACAAAAAAAGCCAACATTTTGATACTTTGCATTAATTCTTTTGAATTGTAACCGTATAAAATCAAACAAGACATGTTAGAGTTCACATTAGAAAAGAAAACACAACAATATCTCTTACGGATTGAAAGATTATAATGTTTGATCATGAGGGTGTTAAAACTGCAAAAGTGATTTGAAGTATTTCAATTCTCTTTTCACATGTCAAATCTAAAAAGTTGGTCACCAAAAAAATATGAGGTTAAAAGTGGTAACATGCATATCCCCAATCAATTTAAGGCTTCTCAAAATCTACTCTACAATTTTTTTAAATGAACTTCTAAAGTGATTTTTTCTCAAAGATCTAGTGTATTTGAGGTTCATTTCCAAGAGCCCTCAACACTACAAAAAGTCAAGATTGCAATGGACACCCATGCACAAAATCTTGAATAGAAAACTCATAATCAATCATTTTCAAAATCAAATTTTTGAAGCTAAAACTAAACTCCAAAAAGAATTTTTCAAAAATATAAACTACTAAAAATAGTAATTTGATAAGGTTTTGTTTAACTTAAAAAAATTGGTCAAGGACACATTCTGTCCTCAGGGTCATTTTGGGGTTAAGAGGCCTTGCTTGTAGGCCATGGGCGGCCTCCAAAACAAGGAGCTTTCGGAGGCCGCATCGTGGCCTCTTCACCGGCCTCTAAAACATAGTGAGACAAAATGCTATAAATCCTCCCACTAAAGCGCCCAATCAAATGCACTACTTGAAGCCCTCCATGAAATTTGGAGGGAGGCCGGCCTTTAGGCCAAACCATGAGCAAGGCACTCCGGCCTTGAGGGCAACCGGCCTGCACAGAGATCCTCCCCACCTGCCTGCAAAAGGCCAGGACGGGTGGGAATGCTCTTAGGTTGCCCCTCACTAATTTCTCGACATTCCACACTATATAATATTATTGGCTCTGTCTTGGACAGAGACTATGGCATGCACTCCGACTTTGGATATGTGGAAGTCCAAATCCTCTCTGCAACCGTATTCACACTGCACAACCTATGGTAGAGGGACCCGTAACCAATCAAATAAGCAATTTCGGACATGATCTAAGGTAGTGTTAGACAAAGAAAATATTTTCAGAGGTGCATTGACTGAAATGATGGAAATTGCAAAAAAATTGGTAATTTTATCTCTTGCAATGAAATTACTATGAATTTTAGAAGGCTGAAATTGGGCTTGATCCATGATCAACATCTAGAGTCATCCAATTCCGATCATTCAAAAACTGCTTTCCCGCTCATTTCTTCCTACTTTTTTGCTCTCTTATGTGTCAAGAACTTATTGGTCCAAACAAATCAAAAACACGCATTCCAAGGAGAAAATGGAAATCTATTCCAACCTTGGTCGGAAATACAACACCCTATTGATTGGAGATGGGGCGCCGGTTAGTAATGGGTCTTCCTACCATATATGGGATGTGGAGTCTCATTGGCAACCCGCTTGAAAACATAAAAGAAGTTGAGGGGGGAGGCCATCTAGGGGGACTCCTTCCCTATCTCACTATAGTAGCATGATTATTTGGAGACATCACTTTTGAAGAGGGGTGTCTCTACTAGCCATAGATATAGACATTAATCTCTGTAGTATCAATCTTGCAATATTAATCTTTATTCTAACAAGACATTCATTTTTCAAATTTGTTCTACAAATTCCTTACCAACATCTTATTATCAATTAAGGTAAAGCCATCACTTTAGAATATTGTGCCTATTTATTATCATAGAACTAGTCAAATTTTCATATTTTCTAATGGCAAGAGAAAAAAGGTTGCATCGCACCAAAGAACACAACATTTGGATATCATATGAAGAAGTTATGAAGGGTCAAAGTTTGATTTGGTAGAGGTTTTAGAATCGTTTCTTTAGCATATATACATATTGATTTTGGAGATGTACACAAAATGATGATGACGGTTTTAGTCACGGTGCATTTTGGGAAGTGCCCATCTAATTACATTGTCTACGTATTAGAGGCAGACAGAGAAACCCGAACAAACCTTGGAAAGATCCATGCGCAAACTTAAAAAACACACAGATGAAAAAGTATACATTCAACAAAAAGTGAGAAGGTATGGTGTGTGCATTTTGGTAAATGGTTGTGATTTCTTCTAGAKTTCTTTAGCTCTACTTTTGGTAGTTTGTCTAATCCATTTCATACGTGCTTTGATTTTATACAAGTGGGATATTTTTTTTACTATTTCTTTTGGTATTAATTTTATACGTGGTTATTTTGTAATGTAGGGAGTTGTACGTAGTTGTATATTTATAAGGTATAGCAAGTTGAGACTATCTATTAAAATGTATGTGTGTACTTTTTTTATTATTTGGATTATTTGTGGATGTTATTTGTGAATGGCTATTAGTTCTATTCTCTAATAAGATATCTTATTAAGTCATGGGTACTTTCTTCATATTGAACTAGAGTTGTAGATTCTAGTTACCAAATACATTGTTTTGTTTTGTTTATTTTCTTTTTGTTTTGTTTTTTATTTAAATTTGTAATCCATATTTTGTTTTTGTTTTTGATTTAAATTTAAATCCAATTCTCCATAAAATCTTCATCAAATATATCTGCACATCTCAGTAATGCAAGAAAAGAAATAAACAAATTGTACAAAATATAGTAACCTTGTGGCTACTAACTTGCCATTGCACAAACCCAATATACAACTATGACTATGTTGCAAAAAATAAACTAGACATATTACTATAACTAAATCATCCTTGTGGTAGTTCATCTTCAATTAAATACAACCTAATTTAGTCATATAATTTACTGAGATGACATACTACCATGACAGATTCTCACCATAAATTATTACATATAAAGAAACTAAATACAATATACTATTATACAACATTAGGCAACATGGATGCAACATAGCAAGTTTTCTTATTTGTTTTGGAGTCTAGGGAGTCTTTTTGATATGCTAGTATTTATGTTAAATTATGTATTCCGTATCATATTGTATTCCTATTATTGTTCCATCTTTTTTTTTCTGTGTAAATTATATGATCCATCGATATAGTAGTTATCTATTGTGTATTTCAATGTTGTATTTGTTATATGAGGTGTGTATATATAAGTGTGTTTGTATAATTTTGTGGTGTATTATTAGTAGTATGACTTCATTCCAAGTTTTTAAGGAAGCTAGACAAAATCCTAATAGGGTGGATGGTGTTGCTTTTGGATTTTTTGTGTATATTTTGAATATCAAAGGCAAAATAGAAATTTATTGTTTAAACAAGTTCTTCAATCTTGTAGGTTGGTTGAGGTTGTATTGTATTGATTGTAGTGTATGTTTAGTATTTGTATGGCTAGAGATTCTATTGTGTGCTTGTATTTTGTAGTAAAGTGTGTTTTATATTTGATTGTAACTGTTAGAAGTATACTATAGTATGTGTGTCTTCATATATATTTTCATGTAAGTCTTTATCGATGTACCAATGTTTATTTGATGTCATGATTGTCATGGTAATCGTTTTTCAATAGCTAATATGGCCCAAGGGATTGCTTGTTGGAGGTTTTTGTGGTTGGGTGCATGGATTATTCCTATTTTGGTCCATTTGAGGTGAATATAGAACCTTGAAATCCAAAGATACAATCTTGATGGGGTGGTGAATTGTATCATTAGGAAAAATATGAGGTCTCCAAAAGGCTGTTAGAATGAATCAACCGCAAGGCCCTGTGATATTACAATTTTTTTTTTTTTTTTTTTTTTTTTAAATTCATAAAAAAAAAAATATATATATATATATATATATTGAGAATTTGACATGGCACTAGTAGTGCCATGCAGTATTTCAAAAAAATAAATAATTTTTTTTTTTTTTTTTTTTTTTTTTTTTTTTTTTTTTTTTTTTTTTTTTTGGTGTGGATTGTTTATTACAACATTTCAACCATTGGGATTGGCAATTTTCAATTTCATAAATAAATTGTTAACAATTTAGTATTTTGAATCATTCTCTACTTCTTTCTTCTTACTATTTTTTTCCTACATGTTGTACAATTCCAAATAAATTGAAAATTTTCAAGAGTGTTTCCAACTTGACCTAAATAATGAATCCAAAGAGAAACAACCATTTTGGACATTTTTTCATACAAATGTGGCCATTTGAAGTGCAGCTGCCCAGATTTTCGCAGGGCTCAAAAAAGGATTTTTGTCACTTTAAACGCAGATATCTTGCAATCCACATGGTGAAAAAATCTGAAATTTTTTCCACATCTTCCCAAAGTATTTTGATTCAAGATCCTATGGTTTCATTTTTCCAAAATTGTTTTTTTTGTAAAATTTGGTACTTGCACTAGACATGGCAGTTTTGGAGTGTTTTTGGTGAAAGCATAGTCAAAGACCTTTAGGGGTTAAACGCAAATATTTTGCAATATGTGTGGTCAAAATTTTTGAAAATTTTACCACATATTTTTATACTATCAAGGTTTTGGATCTAAAGATTAGATGTGCAAAAAAAATTCAAATTTTTTACTCTTTGCTATAGAAATGACAGTTTTGAGTGTTTTTTGCAAGAAAAAGGCCATAGTCATTTAGGGGTTAATAACTATTGGGAGAATTTTATATTATTAAGTAAAAATGTAATATGCACAATAGAAAAAATAACACTTTTTTTATTAACAACCATGGTAAGTGTCAGTGAGAGACGCGTTATTGCCATAAATGTGGCAAAGTGGGTCATTTGGCAAATATTTATGTAGTATCATATATTTTATAAAGTTAATCCAAGAAAATAAAAAGTTCCAAGACCATACCAAGGAAACATCCATGAATCCAATTAGAACTAAAGATTTGGAAACATAGTTGTTGAAAATACCTCTATTGATGAGTCTTGTGATGCAATCCTTGACTTTGCAACTATACATGCAATCAGGAGGGATAAACAATTTTTTTTTTTATGAAAATCAATGAGTTTTATGATGCGTTCTTTGACTTTGCAATTACATCTATAATCTTTGCATGATAAACAATTTTTGATGAAAATAATCTTTCAACTTGGCAAACTAAAGATTTGATGAGTATGGTTAGATCGAATTTAATTTTTTTTTGAAGAGGGCCTAGTGAAGGTGGTATTGCCAGAATACACCCCTTTGCATGCATGCTATATTTTTCCTCTTTGTCTATCGAAGCATGATCAATTATTGGGATGCATGCACCAATAGTTTTCATTTCTCGACCAATACTCTAGATAGGCTCAAGGCTCTAGTTTGGTACAAATAATAAAGTTGTGGAAACAACATTTTTTGTTGGTGGTGGCTTGTATGAGATTTTGATCCGACTTCTTGTTATATCCGATTTTGTATTATCTTATATACATAATAAGATTATATTTGGCATGGAAAATTAGACCTTTCAGATTTCAAGCCCTATTTCATTGAAGATATATATTCTTTGTGTTGATAGACATAATTTGCAATAAACAGATGTAAATTCAATGACATTATGTCAAGCATGCATGCAAGGTTAATTATTTGCCAAACCATTATTATGGAAGCCTCTTCACGAATTACCATTAATGCTTTCATGATTACATGATGATATTTGAGATCCAATAAATCCTATGTTTGGACTATTCCGGTATTTCTTGGTCTTGGTTGATGCATAAGGCAAACAATCACATGTCTTGTTATCAACAAGAAATTTGGCTTTTGGCAATCTGCTTGTAATGGTGATCTCATTTAAGGCTCATTTCCTTGATTATCCAATCAAAACATTACAAATATCAAAACATTACAAATGATTAATATTTAAGAAGTTTGATCAAGATTTTTTGAAAATTATTGTATTGCAACAAGAATTGATTTGACATATTCAGTTCGATTTGAATATGCTCAAAATGGATTAGGAGAGTCTTTTAATAAACTGATCCAACTTATTACAACTTCACTTTTTCATGCCAATTTTCCTGTATCTATGTGGGAACATGCAATTTTACATGCTCCAAATCTTATTCAACTTTGGTCTTTGTCTTTGTAAATTGTTTCCTCAAAAGAACTTTTTTTTGTTCGTGATCCTAATGTATTTGACTTGCGGGTATATGGTTGCTCTATATGGGTTCCAATCCTGGACTTTCAACAATACACAATTGGAGTTCATTGACATGAAGACATCTATGTTGAATTTGATTCTCCAAGCATAATTCAATACATTAGATGTTTTTTGAGGCCCAGAGAGGGCTGCAAGTTCTCAACTACGTTCCTGTGTTCTTGCAGCACTCCAACAACGGCCTGACGTGGTGAAGCGGCTACCACGTTAGATTTTGTTTTTAGAATAAATAAAATAAAAAATTTAACCCTTTTTTTTGCATTTCATGACCAAATTTTTTATTTTTTATTTTTGATAATTATTTTTCTGACGGCAGCCAACCGTTCCATCACTATATTTAGAACAACAGGGGAAATAAGCCTAAAATGGCCTCTAGAGGCCTCATTTCTCATCTAATGTATCAATCCCTCTATTGGTACATTGTTTCGTGCTCGTTTTTGTCAATTGTCAATGTGAAGAAGATATATTTCCATCTTTAAAAAGAGACTGTGAAGAGCATTCTAAAGGCATTATATTCAAGGCGCTTGAGACGTTTATATTGAATCTTGATCCTCGCACATCACTGGCGAAAATTGAAGTTGCTAAAAAATTACATTTGCAAAAGATTGCGAATCAAATACCTAATGACTTTAATGATGCATCAAGAATTACTAAGAATCCATTGAACAAAGCTCAAAATATACCTGCTCAAGTATCAATACCAAGAATTATTTCAACTCCAATTATTCAAGCAATGGGTAAATGGACTCATGGACCAGATAAGCAATCACACAAACACAAAATAGTGTTTGATAATATTATTACTTTTTAACCTATAGCAATCACTTCTATTTTTACATGATCACTAATATCAAATTGTTCAACAACGCTTGATATCACTGTAATTCCTGAAGGAAGAATTCTTGCTCATGAGCATCAAAAGTCCAAGTTGAATACTGAATTACCTGTGATGTATTGTGCTACATGTGATATTTAGGAAAGAAGAACTGTTAAAATAGATTAATCTTTTATTGGTATGGTTACTGGAATTTTGTTCTTGTGAGAATGATGATCTTGGACCGAATACTATTGAAAAAGCGATGCGTCGCTCTGATTGGTTAAAGTGAAAGATTGCTTTTGGAGAGGAATATGGTATTTTGCCTTAGATTTGATTGTAGCAATAAAACTAATGATCCATATTTCTCTTGCGAGGAGGAGGAATCACTATGTGAACAATACTTATATCTCGCTACGGTTGGAGAAATTTCATATTTGGCTACATCTACAAGAACTAATGTTACATTTGCAATCAATGTCCTTATATGAGCAAGTATTGAATGTCAAGAAAGTTATATTGGTAGATAATGCTACGGGTCTTTCCACCAAGGTTCTTCCATGATGTATTTATTGTCAATTTTTTCATGGCATTGGCTTGTGGCAATTCAATACTTTAGAACAAGACATTAAATGGATTTTTATGTAGAAACCTTTGCTATCCTTCCATGTCTTTTTTCCATTTGATATTACCATGAGAATGGATTGATAAAGGGGTTGTACTCTTTTTCTTTCATCATTATGTGGTTTTGTCCTCGACTATAATCAAGTTTTTTTGGATGAGGTTGTAATAAGAAAGTAACCGTATATCTCATGAGATTGCGGATATTACTATAATTGACATTGCATAGAATTTTATATAAATGTTATGTCAAGTGAGGAGGAGTGTTAAGAATGTATTATCTTAATATGCTCTCCATTATAGTTTACTATAGTTCACTATAGTTATAAAAGTAACTAGGAATAAGATTGGAATTCCTTGAACCAATAGTAGGGGAGAACTATTTATGTCCTCCCTCCTTAGTATATAGCTTTAAATCTCTTTGAACATATTAACTTTCCTCAACATGTCTTAACCTCCAAAGGACCATTGTCTCTTTGGAGGACAATTTGGAGTTTGGGTAGGTTCCTATGATCTCAATTTTTGATAAAACTTTTTGAAGACATGTAATTATGTGCGAGCTTTGTGGATATATAATTTTTATTTCAATCCAATGCTAAGTGAAGCAATTATAAGTTGTTTTTTGAGGAAAACTTCACCTTTAGGGGTAGGTTGGGCTACCAAATTTTCATTGACTAGAGAGAGGCACATTATAAGGGTCAAAAAAGCACGTAGGTGAGGGGCAAAAAGAG
The DNA here is from genome assembly GCA_006891605.1 of Pleurozium schreberi. Taxonomy (NCBI): domain Eukaryota; kingdom Viridiplantae; phylum Streptophyta; class Bryopsida; order Hypnales; family Hylocomiaceae; genus Pleurozium; species Pleurozium schreberi. The sequence continues at coordinate 67,943 of VACF01001281.1, forward strand.
GGAGTGAGAGATAAGAGCAAGGAAAGGAGGGGAGGGGAGAACACTATAGGGAACATATCGAGAATGCAGGGAAACAAACTGGGTCCCTTTTTACTCATTGCCTGTAAACCTTTGGCTCTTGGGAGGTTATTAAAGCCTTTTATTTCAATAGAAATTTGAGCTTGTTTTTTGAAGTAAAGGTTGGTGGACATATGTACAACATTACCCTCATCATGGTAGATTTTAAAATTCAAAGTCTTTAGTTAAAAGAATTTCTACAAATGGCAGTTAAAGTCAAGCAAAATTGTAGGGCATTTGAGTTATGCGTAAAGTACACTAAACCGGGGTTTGAACCCATGAGTTTTGTGAAAAAGCCGGTTGAGTTAAAAAAAAGTCAAACTAAAAGTGGGTATGAAACTTATTTTTCTATCAAAATGGTGCCTAAAAAATTTTGGCCCCACTTTTGACGTCGTGTCACATAAATATCTTGCAAAAAAGTTTGCCGCTTCAACTATAGTTGCCTTCTCAACTTCAAAAAAAGTCATGCCCAAAGTGTGGTGGGGGGGACTTTACAAATAACTCAATTGTTCTCTAAAACTTTTGTTCCAACTTTGAATGTTCATATGTTCCAATCCGTACAATCAAACTTGATGAAATTTTGAACACATGATCTCAGACAAGTAAACTACAAGATCCTACGGTTATATTTTAATTAATTTAATTTAATTTAATTAATTATTTGGACAAACACAATAGAATTGACAGTTTTGAATGGACTTTGATAGAAAATGGCCTTGATCCTTTAGGTATTAACCACAAGACAATTTTTGCATTGCCCCAGTTGGGCTTCCTTACTTTATTTTTTTTCATTGGATGCTTCTACTTTTGTCTAGTAATATTTCTTCATGATTTAACCGTCAAACGCTTGGGCATTTGGCTAGATTGAATACAAAAAAATATACATACAATTGCAACTTGGAAATTCACTAAGTGAGGGTTTTGTTGGACGGAGACACGYTACTTTTTTGGAGCTTCTGCAATTCGTTTTTGACATTGTTTTGTTTGGATGGAAGAAAATTAAGAATGGAAGACCATCGATGTTGAGTACAATCCCGAGGCGAGKTTTTTGATGTTTTGAAAGTTTTAGCCTCAGCTAGCATGTTGTTTGTTGGGCATCAAGAATCTTCAAACTACAATAACTCCCTCCTAGAGTATAAAAAAAGACTCCATTTTTTTTGACAATGGTAATGCCATGAAGGAATTTTGTATAGGGCAATGCCCGAGAAGGAGGGCATTGCAAAAAGGGCCGACGAGGAGGGCGGAGCCTGACGAGGAGGCACTCTTTTGCAAGCAATGCCCGACGATGAGGGCCATTGGACCGGCGTAAACCACTGCCGGGAAATGCAGAATCTCGGATGACTGAAAAAATTTGGATGACAAATCCGTAATGCCCGATTACGCAATTTTGACCGCGTAATCGGGCATTACGAGCATGAAATCCTAATTACTCCATAGAATCCTTCTGGGCAATGAACGGCGCATTTTCCAACAGTGGTTTACGACAATGGTAATGCCATAAAGGAATTTTGACACCACGACGAGAGAAATTGAGTTCCCAGCTACAAACTCTACACTAGAGAATGTGTGTGTCCTTCTCACCTCTGACCAACAAAACCATCTTCTCATAAATTGTCAAATTACGACACATTATAATTATGTAGATTTTCTTCGTATTATACACAGTAGGCCATTTTTGGCTTCATTGAGCGTTAATCCCTAAAGAACGTGATCCATTGTGAAATGGTCAAACATCATGTCTAAGCTAAATTCACCCGTGGAAATCGAGTTCAAATAATAAATTAATATTTTGTTACTTGAAACTCTGAATTCTATATAATTGTGAGAAATTTCAATTTATTTTGTGAAGAATTGTAATTGTTATCATTTTTGTTGCAAAAATTGAGCATAAATGAGCAAAAATAACAAAAACAACCGAGATTATTTGAAAAGTTTTCAAAAGGTGCAAGTAGCAATGGAGATTAGTGTGAAAATTTTCAATTGCTTATTTTGTTTCTTACACCCAAAACAACCACAACAAAGACCTTGAAGTAAAATTCAACTATTAAACCAAATCTATCCTTTTATTTAATTGATGTATATAAATTTTTTATTTTTTTCCATTGCAAAAAAATATTTTCTATTTATGTTGTATTTTTCAATAATTTTGATGAAAAAATTAAATTATTGTGGATTTTCAAGGCTAAAGGTGGAAATAAAATTATGTAAATTATAATATAATTTAGAATAATCTGTAATTTTTACTATAAATGAATGTTAGAATGGGAAACATAAGTTTTTAATCTAAACGTAAAATTCATTTCAAGAAAAGAAAATATGAATGAAAAGCACACCATATTGTGTTATTTGGATTCTAACACATGGAGCTTGTGATTGCAATAACTCTTTCAATTTTTTGCTTTTTTCAAAAATTTTAAATGGAATAGAAGCAAAACTTTTCAAGCTTGATTTTCTTGGTCTAAATGAAATTTCAAAAATACTTATATTGAAAATAGCAATCAAGGTTGACCAAAGGCGCATCTACTTTTTGGATGCCTCGCTGGACCTTAAGGGGTTACAGGATTAAGGTATATAAACACAAAATCACCCCAAACCCAATTTTGAGTACAATTGCAACCTATTGCATCCTAATGTAGTCAAAACTACAAAGAGTTGACATTGTGATAACTTGAGTGTGGACTATGGTTGAAAAGTCTCAAGTATAAAGCATCAATGAATACTCCCATTTGGGCTACGTTCATGCTAACAATTCTCAATTTCAACTTTAACCCTTAAACACCATGGCGGACGTTTTGTGTCCTCTGGATGGACAATAGAGAATCAAACCGTGTAGGACACAATTGCAACTTTTCATCCTAGGTATTAGGTGTGGAAATGGAAGATCTTTTCTAGTAGTTTGACTTCCAATGAGTATATTTGACTTTTCAAAGTAGATGGTGTCACTTCAAGGATTAAGTTACTGAATCTAAATGTTAAGTCCTACTACACTTTGGAGGGTTGGATTTTCATGCTTCTTTGTGAAGGTTTGCAGGGTCACAGCCACTGTGATATGGACAGAGTAGGGGTTTCATTTCACTCTAGGTAACCTGCCTTACATAATTCACTCTTGCTGGTATGATGCCTTCTAGAGAATCAAAATTTGTGGACACATAGAACACAACACTGTGATCAAGAAGAGAGACGGTAGCACGTAAATATACTGTGTATCCATCATTGATGATGATGGCATTACACAACTATGCAATGTTCTAAAAACTTTAGTTACATATCGAATTGAATCATGGGATACCTGGACATGCCCACCTGCGCCAATAAATTTAARRAAAAAAMYYTT